>JABFPN010000143.1:0-66862 GCA_022817305.1 Leptoteleia sp. ZL-2020 | reverse complement strand
TTTTTTTTTTTATAATTTTCATTGCACTTTTTTTTTTTTTTTTTTTTTTTTTTGGTATTATTTTGCAATGTTATATAAGAAATAAGCTCTAATATAAATACATCGAGAAAACAGTTTGGCTGATATCAAGGACGACTATTTTTAACCGAACGCAGTTGTATTTGTACACGGAGAAAAATAATATGATAAAGTTTCCGAGTTTTTCGTTAAACTGAGGACATAAGGATGTATTCAACGATGTTTACTGAATTAATAAAAATGATTTTTTTCTCCCTTTTATTCTCGTCGAGTAATATTTCCTGCGTATACATTTCAATAATACTTTTAAATTAGGAATGATTTAAACATTTTACCTATATTCTTTATATTGATTATTCAAAATTAAAAATTCTTCAATTGTCTGATGAACATTCTCAGAAAATTCGTAATTTAATTGAAAAATTTGTAATTTAATTGTAAATCATAAAAGGTAATTCAGTATAAAGAGATTTTTGCACAGAAAATACTTTTTTTTAACTTTTTATCACGGACATTTTTACATCAATCAAGCCCACGCTTTGGAGTTGCCTTTTTTATAAAAATTTTTTCATTTGTAATGTGAAAATAAATTCAATTAAGGTTAAGAATGAATTTAGACTTTTCGTTGTATAAACGAAGACTGGCAGCGAGACAATTTAACAGTTTTACGTACGTTATATACTAACTGCTGAACGTGTCCTTATACGTTTATGAAAGATCCAAGCAACAGCTTGAACCAAGTCGATACTCAACGGGAATTCATGTGCGTATAAAACGTGCCTCAACGTTTTCATCATTATACAGGTAGTAAACCTAGTAATATAAATTTTGATTGAAATTTCACTATCTAATTTCGATTCCTTATACCATAATATTATGTAATATGTAATTAATCGTTACGTTGAATGCAAATTAATGTAAAATTTTAATAATTCGAGCATTTCATATAGAATTTGTTTAACTCTCCTCAGGGTGTTTCCACTTATAATCACAAGAATTTCTTTGTAAATTTGTTATATTTTTTAAGAAATACGCGAGACAATAATTTTATTAATAGATGACTAAAGGGGACTCCTGAACTGACATTCTGTATGATAAAAGTGGAATTAAATGCATTTTTTAATGAACGAAATTATCATACTTAAGAGAGCATAGTTTTCTTTAAAAAAAAGCTATTGTCAGTCTATATAAAATTAGTCCACATAAAGGAATACAATTAGTTTTCATACTGTATAGAGAAAATTTTATAATAAATTTGAAATTAAGAAAAATTCACGTACAAAGGAAACGTTAAGAAAATTTCTAATATTGTATAGTAAAATGCATTTTATAATTATAGTGTTTGTGCAAAATGGTGTTGCACATTTGTTCAAAAAAAAAAAAAAAAATTTATATTTGTGTTGGTCTCAACTCCCTCGGTTGTAACAACAATTTAAATTAAGGAAAATTTTATTCTTGTTACAGTTTGTTACAAAAATTACACGGTACAGAGGAAATTTATGACAAAATTAAATTAATGTCAGTTCTATGCAGAATTCAAACTGAATATCGTATTCCTTGTGGATTATACGTGGAATCCGTGTTTAGGATTAATTCTAGGCTTCGCGCCCGTTCTAATTTCTCACTATTCGTTACTAGTCTATTAACAGATTAATGTTAGCTTAATTTTTATCCTCATCCTATTAATATCCGGCTTTTGTTTCCAACTCAATGCATAAATAATATATTGCTTTAATGACATTGAAATAGTTTCTATTATATACTAAATTATTACAACTTTTTTCGTGAATTAATTCAGTTTTAAGAATTAAATATTCAATTCAGTTAAGCAAATGTTCAGCGAGCAGTTCATTTGTTTTGAGGAACTGATATTTTCGTAGGTAAAGAGAATCTTAAACCGAAAGGTAATGGCGTTTATATTTCGCGAAGTAAAAGATGTTCCTGCCATAATATTTGAAAATTATTCAGTAACAACAGAATTCGGATTAATAAAAATTTATTTAAGACAAAATAAGATTATTTAGAAAAAATGTAATAAACGATGTTAATGACTCAAAATACGTACAAGCGATTGAAATATTTCTGACAACAGAGGCTGCTGAAAAACCAACAATTTCATGTTTGCAAATAACCGCGCGTCATTTTGTTTCAGTCCGCGAAAGTTGACGGTGGGAAGCGAGAGCGAAAATGTTCAAATACCAATTCAACATGACAAAATGAAATATGTAGGATAAAACAATGTGGAAGATTTGTACTTGAGTCGCGCATTGGCTAAACCTTGACAAATACACACTTTGGAGGATAAGCATAATTCATATCGATCGAATGGAGTCGCGTTGCCGAGTTGCATGCAACTCGTTGCACGCAACTACGTTCCAAATCCGCCGAATGGTGATCTTGTCACATAAATGCATAGTTGAACATCCATCATATGTTTTCAAATAAACAATCATAATCCCGGTCGCTTAACTGGCCGGCAACGCTCGGCAACGCTCGGCCGGACCCCAGTTTTATTCGACTTTTAATGGAGCAACATGATATTTGATTCCTCCCTTTGATTTTGACGCGGATCGACTCGAATCAAGCGCAATTTTCACGAAACTTGTATTTTTTTGCCTTCCTTTTTTTTTCAATTCGTTTATTTCCGCTCTCGCATTTTCGATTCTATTTGCCTCATTACTACTGTATATTTCATTTTCAACATTCAGTATACATAACCTTCCATCTCGTACCGCGCGCATAAACGCGCGTTAAAACCTTTTTCCCTCGTATTATTATATAGTCCTGCACTCGAATTTAATTACCATTGTTGTACGCGCTATATTGTATAATATAGTTATTGATTTTGCAAATAAAGCGTTGCGTTGATTGTTTTACGTATTTCACTTTTATGTTTACGTCTGTATTTTAGCGGAACGACTAATTTATAAGCAATCAATTGTCCGAAACATCTTATTTGGCACAATTAAGATTTAACAAAATCAGTTTAATGCTTCAAAGAATTCGATAGGATCAACAAAAGGTTTCTCCTTTTTTTCTTGTACTTTACAAAATTCTTCTGTTCTCTCAACGAAATTACACTGAAAAAAAAGTAAAGCAATGCTTAACCACATGGATAGTTAAATTTGGTGGTTACTATAAAATATTTTACTATTTACCCAAGTTTTAGTTAAAATAACCGTAATGTGGTTAATTTAACCAGAATTCTAGTAATCACGAAAATTAACCATACAACTTTTTTTCTCTGTGTATAGAATGATTTTTTACTTGTTTGATAAATATTTGTTTCTAAAATTAAATGATAAGTACCGAATGGTATAACGATAGTTACAAAATGAAGATCTGTTAAAGTACTAATGAGTTCGTGGATTGCGTTACATGTGCTTTAGGATACTCTATCCTAAAGTAAAATGAGGTAGTTATAGGTATCGCAGGTAAGGTACTTGTAAATATTTGTACGTATCGATCGCGCCGTGATAAGCGTTAAATTTAATTTGAAATGTGGGAAACGATCGTTCGTTTTAAAACGAAATTATTTCGCGGTGATATCTGTTGTTGCTGTTTACATATTGCAAATAAAATTTCTTATCAAATGAAATTTTAGTCCTGCGCCTTGTGAACATGTTGTATACACTTTGGAGATTAATTCGTGAAAAGTTAAGGGTCACAGCAGTGACTCCAGGTACCGTGGTAAAGAAAAGTACGAAAATAAAGGAAATTTAAATGAAATGTAAATTACATCTTTAACTTCTGCAAACAATTAGATTATATATTTAAGTTACTTTTCTGTATCCAGGACGACTATTAACTTGTCGCACATTAAATTTCGTTTTTAATAATTTACACTTTGGATATTGAAATTATTCGGATTCATTTATAAATGTTCAATTATGAAATATGCGGAGTAGTTCAATTAAATAATTACTTTAACGGATATGCAATTCAATTTGTCAAAGTTTTTCTATTATGTGTGCAGTATAATTATCCATTATTTAGGAATAATTATGAATAGTATACCGAATAAGATTTAATTACTTGATTATACATTACTGATGTGTGGTTATGAATCATTTAGTATCGTTTTATGAAGATGATTCATTAACATCCATTATTAAAATATTATAATTCAACGTTTAATCTTCTGCGAGAATTTATAACCTAATTTAAATAGTTTACATTATTTAAAGAATATTGTACTGTTTATTATGTGATCATAAAAAGAGTTAGTTTATTAAAATTATATATATTTCTTTTTCATTTCTATTAATATTTTATCAGATTGCAAGGTAACGCAAAATTTTTTTCTTTTCCAAAAGAAAAAGAGAATTTAAGTTGGTATATTAATTTGATGTTAAATTAACACCCTCTCCAACTTATTATGCTAGAAGAAAATTTTAATTGCCACTTATCAACCAGTGCAGAATATACCATTCATATTGTTGCAAGAATTATTATGTTTAGTGTAAATATAATGATTTAAAATTTGATTAAGGGAGTCTGAAAATTCTAAATAATTGCAACAACAAATCGTTTGCCAACTAATGGCAAGCTGTTCGTTTAAAGTTAATCCTTTAATTTAACGCGTTAATGCTTTTCACAAGTGCAAATACTGAAATTATTTAATACATAAATTAGATAATTATAACATAAATATAATTAGCATATGAATACTAAAAGCGTACTGAATATCCAGAAATTTGTTAGTAGATAGACAGTCATTATACATGGTCAACGTTGAACTAATTTTTATTTATGATTTATTACCAAAAAAAAAATCGCACATTTCTTCTTATTTTTTAAAAATCAATTAATAGAGAAATTTTGCATTATTACCATAATTTTTTATATGTCTATTGAAACGATTAAAAAATGTCAGAAAAAAATAAATTTTTATAATTAAACTGGTTTAGCAACCTAAATAACTATTTTAAAGAAATTCAATTTATAGTCGAATAATGTATTTTGTACAAATTTACCTGCTTTGAAATATGGTAAATAAAATAAACCTAAATAAGTAAAAGTTCACAAAGTAATCGATTATTATACATCCATCGTATTTCTTCAAAGGAATATGCTTAACGATGCATACTAATTATGTACATTTTCAGACTATTCTCGTTTTGGCGAACGTAATCGATTATATTTTGATAAAAATATAATATAAACGGAGAAAATACTTCGACACTTTGATGATGTTGAAAAGGTACAGGCGAAAGATATTTCGCAGGAATATTATTTTATTATTTACGTTTATATTTAAAGTTTCCCTCTTGTTGGCATTTTCGTTACCACAATGATGCTTAAAAATTGACTCGTGCGAAAAATGCTATTGTGCGCGCTTGTGTCAATCATTGGATGTCAGATTGCATTCTACTTGTTTTTTAACCGTTTACGCGGCCCTTGCACTGTGACATGTGTCACTGCGATTTTTCGATAAGCAACCTCCGTTATCACATATTTAATAAATATATCATCGCGTTATCTTCGAGCGGCTAAAAATAACAAAAAAAAATCATTCCTACGCGCCAATTATCCTTCTATAAATTACATTTCAAAGTATTTTCCATTTCGCCAGACGCAGTAACGGAAAAGGATACAACGTTAAATGTGGATTGCTGTAAAATGCATCTGAAGATTTCGTGACTGAAATATTGATCGAACGTCTGCGTGTAAAAATAAAACGTAATGAAATAATCGATTCCGTAAATAAGGTACCGAGGAAATGACTTGAGATAAAAATATCACAAAAGCTCAAATAATTAAAGTATAATATGATGAAGGTCGACGTGTTAAATTTTATATGGTACTAATGGACAAAAAGGAACCAAAAGTGTAGTTATAATATGTAATTTTAAGACATCCTTGCGTGTAAAACTGATTTCCCGTCATTGGCATGAATAATTCCGGGCCGAGTGATTTGCGCATAAAAGAAAAGGGATAATAATAAAGTTGCCACCTTACAAGAAAAATTGTCGTACAATTGGTAAACTTTTGTTTGGCTCATATCGCGTAATTTCTATCTTTTTACACTCTTAACTTTCATTTATTTATTACAACAATTAACTTGGTAATATTAACTAACAATTAGATAAGAAAAGGACGTAATAATCGATTTGGTGTTTTTTTTTTTCTTCAAGTTAGAAATGAAATGGCAGTTAATGTTAAAAAGTTGAGATTTAACCGGACGATAATAAAGGCCGCGGACTTTTTGCCAATCCATACTTATTAGATAATTTAGGGTCCGCGGCCTTAATAAGCGGAGTTACGTTATTCATGATAAAGTTTGTTGTGAAAGATGTGGTTTGGAGTAATCGTCGAACAAACTAATTTATACGTCACGATAGTGAGAGCACAGTCGGGACAGATCCTGCAGTTATCCGTATTAGATCTATTAAAATTAGATCGGTTCGTGGGTTCTCGTCGAGAAAGGGAAAGGGAAAAGGAAAGGAAACGAGTTTATCTCGAGGAGAATAACGCAACCGATGTGATGGTACATTTTTTTTTCGAATGTACGTTTTATGCTTAATGGTTCTCGGTCTAACAACAACGCGGTGCAATGTAATGCCCCACTCACGTTCAAAGGATCGTCTTTCTTTTAAATCACGCCGCTTGTACCGCAACGTCACATGGCACCGCGCCATTTAGGAACTTTCCATTTCAGATTACGTTTCGCAAAGTAACCCGGAAGTCTTCCGACTACAAATTATATATTTCATATACTTAGAATAACCGTTTGTTTGGTTTAAGATTAAAAAGAAAATGCCAGGCCGAGTGAATGCGACTGAGTATTGCGAGACTTTAATGAGACCTTACTTACGAGGACTCTTTTTTTTAAACTTTACATAGCTACCATTCAATTGAGAACGGTATTCCTCGTATTTATTATCATTGCGACTTTTATCACGCAAAAAAAAAGAGAAAAGATTAACCATTTTCTGGCAAATTAATTTTGGTACACGCGGAAAAATGAAACAGTTAATTTTACCATAAAATATTGGATTCGAATCCCAGAAGACAATTTATGAACATTCTTGCGATAAAGTCTGAAAGAAATACTATAATAAAGTATGTGTTCCAATAAATCTGTAAAAATTGTCAACAAATTTATAGGAATAAATACTTTATTACAGTATTTATTTCATATTTTATCATTAGTATATTCAGGAATTGATTTCTGGGGTTCGACTCATTTATTACAGTGAAATTTTGAACGGATTCATATTTCTGCGTGTACTAACGTCGAAAGGATATATTTGCACAGGAACACCGATGATATTTGCAATCGTGTTAAATACAAATTATATTTTATTACACGCCAAGTATAATTATTCATGGTTTGATTTAATCATTAGAAGTATTGTAATTATTATTAGCGGCATTATAATCAGTGCATTAATTGTTCTGAAATACATTATGCAAATCTAACAAGTGAATCGTGTGCTACCAAGTGCATTTGTCCAATGGAGCATTAATCAACATCGGGCACGATTCAATATGACTATCCAATGTCTAAAGTATGTTTCCCACGCGCTGATCCCACGTCATCTAATTCACTTTTTCGCCTTAGATCCACGTTATTGTCACGATTCAAGATTTCTCCATCTTGCTCTTCATCTTAATTCCTTTTTTGATAAATATCAAGTCCTTTTTTATTTGTATAATTTTTCCATTTTAAAATCTAATAACTTTTCGCGAGGAATTTCTATTATCAAAATATTGTGCCAGTAAATATCAGTCTTTTAATATGTGTACACTTCGTAGGAATTTTAATTATATATAATGTTTTATATTTCATAATACAGTGTATTTTTTCCTTGTTGTAGTCTGAACGCTGATTTTTTTTCTCTTTAATTATAATGTTATTAAAATCAAATATAGTATTTTATAAATAAAGTCCACTTAGTGATTAATATTTTAATAATCTTATTGTGCATATGAAAAATGCCAGAATTTAAACGAAAATTTGTGGAAAATATCGGAATAAAGAAAAGCATTGAAAAAGTGTTTATGCTTTAAATTATTAATGACAAGTGTAATAAAGTTGAATGTGTATATAAAATTTAAAAAGTTTTTTATAAATTAGAATTCATGATGTAAACATATGGTTCGCTGTTATGATTTTTGTTTTGAAACTGTCATTTACTAGTCATTATATTTCTGAAAGCACATTCTTATTTTATTTACTAAATATTTAATTGCCTACGAATTTCTTTCTAATAGCAGTTGTAATTGTCAGTTGATTACTAGATCACTTTGCAAATTTTAAACGTATCAAAAATGTTATAAATTCTTTTTATTATATTTAAATCTAAAACTTCAGAGGTATTTTTTATACGATTTCACTATATGCATGCCATTCTTCTTTATTAAAGTATATTAAATTAAAATTATTAATGCATTATATATTTTAAATGGATATAATACAAAAACATAATACAGAAATTAAGTTTAGCGTGCAATTAATACATAAAATAAGATTGAAATTTTGTTATTTGAGATAATATAATTTAAATACTAGAATTAAAATATATCTGATTTCTCTCAGTGTTGACATTCAGCCTCCATTGCAGTCTACAAACCTCAAACCGGAGACTTTCTACCGAAACATATGATTCAGTTTTATGGGTCATTGATTCGCTGTTGATTGATGCAAATGCAGAACGGTGAGTTTGATAACAATTTCATATGATTAATCGTAATTTAACATTTTTTTTCAATTCGTCATTTACATTTGCACCATTTCTTAAGAAATGATGAAGATTTTACAATAGAATATTTAAAAAAATTGCAAATTCTTAAATATTAATATTATTAAATACATTAATAAGTACTTGATTATGCAAATAAATTATTAAGAACATTAAATAACTACATAAATGCCATAATAAGTACAGTATAAAAATAATTTTACAATTTTCACTCGCATTAACTCGAGAACGAGGAGAGTAATTGCACAATGATTATAATTATAAAATATAAAATATGTGCGATTCATAAAAATATTTAATTGGTAATCAAACGATTAGTGAAGTGAAAAAGATGATTTTTCACGTCTAAATTTAACTTTGAATTGTATATAACTTTTTAATATAATAATTCTAAATTATTTATAATTTAAAATTAGTATTTCCAATATATATCTTTCAATGAATTTAAAGTTCAAAAATTCTTGTATCCAAGCAAATACATAGTTCACGTCTACGTATATGAATTAGAGTGGTTCGAGTCAATATTTGACGATACAAAATTTGAATCCGTTTTACACAAATAATGAAAGTTTAAAATGTAATCATGAAAATGAACATTTGATACTTTATTAAAATTTTCATTTGAATTATATTTGCGTGAATTTGATAATGCATAAATTAATACCAGACAATGTAAATAGGACAATGATTTGAAATTTAATTACAAATTATTCTCATGCTAAAACGTAATTATAATTTGTATTCCACTTCGCTAAAAACATCACGTCTAATGCAAATTATGTTGCATTTTACAAACAATCTTAACGCACTCTACTGTGCCGTCTAGGAGATGGCCTAGTATTATGTGTTCATCTTACAAAATTTCTCTCATAATTTACGTCATTCGTAACGCGTCGAAGAGATAACAATCGCCTATGAACAAAGAAGACTTTCTCAATGATCCTTTCTTATACAGTTCGTATAAAAGGTAATAAAAAATAAACAGTCATGGAAAACTATTTATCGTAATATTGTTTTAAATTTATCTTGATAACAATCAGTGAAATTTTTCCTGAACTGAGAAAGATTTATTAAGTATTTTAATACATTTTGTAAATACCTTTAATAGGGACTTCAATACAGTATTAAATACGCGTTTTCAATACCCATAATTTCAGTTAAATATTAAAGTATTCACTTTTGTACGAACAAATGTCTCGACATTCTCGATACATTTCGACTTATGACAGATTTAGTAAGCCTACATGTTACAGTTTCTAGAATCTACCACCAAGAGGTTGTAGTGAGATTTCAAATCCCGTATTATCGTAGTACTTGATTAGCGTAAGTCCCCTTGCTTCTCACAAATCGGGATGCTTAATTATCGTCAGTCTCTAGCATCTCATGAATTGGTGAGTGCTTCCTTTTATCACTAATACCCTCGCCTGCCACAAATGATAGTGATTTTCGTTTGTAGGTAATAGTATCCTTATGAATCAATAATCATCAGCAATCACATGAGACATATATGTATATCTACCTTTGCCTGGCATTGATACCTACAAAAGTACAGAAATAATATGTAATCGTAATTTTTAATTTTTTCAAGTATATTTTCAATTTAAATGTTAATAACTTTTATTCGATCTTTTCTTTTCGTCTAATTTTAGAACATTTGTAATAGCAATTTTTGTATCATTTAAACGGAAAATAAGAACTTGTAATTTTGTTACCTTTACTTGCCTAGTTTATGCTGGATTTTTGGTCGTTCGGAGGAGATTTTTTAAATTTCAATGAAAATTGAGCTTTTCCGCGGCATGAATATTGAAATTTTTAGAACTATATGAAGGAAAGTAAATTGCAAAACAAATGTGCGGTACTTAAATGAATTTCCCATAAATAATACGAAATTCTTTAAAGGATATTGACTTTTTCAAGTGTAAAACACATATCGTTTTATAGGATTACAATAAAAGTGAGGGGGAGGGGGGGGGATATTTTGTGTAGTGTACATTAACGCCGAGTCCAATTCTGTCGATGCATAGTCAGGTTAAGTTAGATTATAAATTATAGGGCCGATTGGTCAGCCTCTGAATAAAATTACCCGACGGTTAAATCAGCCTTTACTGTGCGATGAATTTTTAATTTCCAATAAAAGAGTTCGTGGCGGGTCATCCGTGATATATTCATCAAGCAGGCAAATTTACCTGACTATATACCTAGTGGTCCGACTGTAAGTATCGGATATTTGGCGAAACACAAATTTAAATAACTAATTAAATTTTCGATTTCATATTTTTAATATTTAAATTAATTCATTATTTTAACGTTGCTTCAGATTGATTTTTCGCTCACTGATTAATTGAATCGCGTTTGTAAAGTGAATAACTATATTCAATTTATAACTCAAAAATAATAATAATAATAATATAATGGTGTTTAAAATATATGGGTATGATTTTATTGATACAACTATTGATATGGGGGATATATAATATGTTGTTTTAACCTAAATAATATTCCTTATTAAGCAATATTTTGTTTAGAAAGCGGCGTGTAACAATAAATGCAGATTTATATTCTCCTGCAATTTTACTCAATACAGAATCCAAGCATTATTAAATTTTATTTAAATAAGCTGCGCTTTCTATAGACAGATATGAGAATGTACGTGCGTACATTGCTTCTCTTTACTTCTGTATGAACACATCTCATCACATTGTTCTTGTTAACTTTGTAACTGCCATACAATGTATATTTGCAGACACGAAGTTCATGATACGGTCCGTTCCTGCATTCCATCTCATATTGAGCCATGGTTTGCTAATTTGTGGGTAATAGCACTGCTGAATTTAACGAGAGAGGTGTTTTTCACAATTTTTACATTTGCCATCGCACCACAAGCGAATCATTTATTCATAAACAATATGAAATTATTATTAAATGGAATTTATAACGAAAAATAAGATACGTGAGAGAAAAATTATATATATATTTAAGGGTACAGTAAGAAAAAAAATTGTATACTGTTATCAAAATTCAATTTATGTATATATTATTAGTAATTATTATTAAAATATTAATTATAACGACAGGAAATCAATCTATATGTCCTCGTTCAAATATATGCTCCGTATGTATTGAATTACGGAATACATAAGGGCAAACATCAATATCAAATAATAGATCGTTACAACGGTTATAACGTTCTTATAATACCTTTAATGTATTAAATGATTGCACTGTATCCTATTAGATGAATCCTTGAAAAACATTTGATAATGATTGGGAATTTCATTTGTAAATTAAGCCGACGTGGAAGCATTTAATTTGAATAACAACTTAATCTAAACTAAAAGTTTGTGATGGGATTCAATTCTGCGATCCCTGGGGTACCCTTTTTTTTCGCGCAGCAGACATTTAAAGATTCGTCCCATGCAAATGAGAGTCTAAAATGTTGTCTCAATCTCGGACGTAAGTGATGAAAGGTTGCCGATTTCCCCTTAATACTAATCCAATTCAATTGAAAGTGGAATGTATTCAATTTACACATTTGGGATGGTATCTCAGTTTGCGCGCTAAATTTGCAGTTTTTGAACTATCTTTAAAACTCTAAGAATTCGACCCCTCCTTCGTTTCTCCTGCTTTTCTGTTTTCGCCTTATTCAAGACTGATATGTCTTGCTTTTCTTTTTTCCCCGGGAATTTCGTTGCAACACTACTAGCGAGTGTCTAATTAACCGTCTGTCATAGCAGCAGTGAAGTGACAATGCATATTAACCCTCGGAGAAAGACAGTGGCAACTTTGTCGGCAATGGTGCTAACTTGTCCCCGATGACTTGGCGTTGGCGCAACTTGCGAACATCATGTAGCACCTTGTAAGCTTCGGATAATTCCTCGCGGATCATTCCTCAGACTTTATAGTTCTGCCATTTTCTTTTATATCCGTTGGCTTTTCATTTGGGTTATTTATATGCCTTATGAGTAACCTTAATTTAAGTACGCGGCAGTTTTGCATCTAATTAAAGAATATGATTAAATGTGGCCCCCTTGAAGCTGCCCTCTTATTCTCTCGGTTTTTATTTAGCCATAAAAGTTTATTGCGCCCGTAAGATTTTGATCAAATTTTCGCGCACTAATTGCGACGTTTATTCGCTTTTTTAATTTGCACTTACTCGTACAAGTGGGCACTGCTTAACTTTTTAACACATTAATAATTAATTAATTAAATATAATAATTTTTGTTTTATTTTTTGTTTTTTTTTTCCTTATATGAAACTGTTAAAACATGTACGGACCATACATGTTTCATTTTTACTAGAGTCATTGATAATAATTTTGCAAATGTCCGGTGCAATGGGGCGTGTTTGCAAAAATGTATAAACGTTAATAATTAGACCGTCTCGTATTCCATTGCTAACAATATTAATCGTACTTATAACTACTTTTGTTTTTGTGTCATTGACGATCAATGAAGACACGGGCGTTTCTTTGGGGTCGTCCTTTGACGGGAAATTTCACATTTTCGATATTAAATTCTTAACCAGCTCGTCGATTCTTTGCTTTGCGCGGCAAATCCGATCTTTTGTTCCTCTCCTTTGCTTGTTGTCTCGTTTCCGCGCTTATTTCAATTATATTGCGAATTTGAGAGGACTTGTCATCATGATTTTCATATATAATCGACATTGCGACGATACTTTTTGACTCGTCGCGCCCTTACATCTCGCGTTTTTGTTCCTCATATTCAATATTCAAAATTGTTTTATTCAGCTTTTTACACGCATTTCTACGATAAGACACTCGCGTTTCTTCTTTCATACTATGCGCAACGCGAGTATTGTGCGCGCGTTTTTTGTCTTACTTCTTCCTGCAATCTACCTCTCAAAAGCTTCTTGTCTTCGCTCACCTCCATTTCCTGACAAATACCGCATTCACTTTATCTTCATATTCTTCGTCCTTCTCCTCCTTTTTTCCCCTTTCTTCATTCTTTTTTGCGTCTGTTTAATCGGCTTTTCCTAAACGGTAATACCATCTTTCCTTGCGACATCGTGCAAAAGCATTCTTTAAACTTTTACTTGTTTTCATAATAAATGATGTATTTTCGAACACGAATGCATCAATTTATCTCGTTCGAAAAATGTACAAGTCTCCCAATTCTATTAAATAACATTAAACAGTCTTATTAAATCTGTAATCTACATCTTAAATACTAATTAATATATATTAATCATAACAATACCGACACTGTTACTTACTTATCTTTATAACTTTTAAAATTTAGAAAATTTTACTGCAAAATATCTTTCTTTACTCTTGCTTCTTACTTTAATCTTTTCGTTTGTTTTATTCTCTTCCCTGCCTTTCTATGTGTTTGGAGTATATCTTTAAAAAAACGCCTTTATATCATTTAAAATTTAATGTTTAAAATGTGCAGGAAGTTGAAAAATACAGTATTAAAAGTAAAAAAGAAAAGAAACTATTAATATATTTTAAATTAATATTGCAGAACTGTTAAATGTAAAAACGAAAGCTTGAAAGATAAAATTAAAAAATTATGATATAAGACGTTTAATATTTCTATGTGTTTGACATTCGCAGCAATATTATGCAGAAATGAAGAATGATATGAGATAAGATTTTCTGCATCTTTTGAAATCGCAATCATAACAAAAAGATATGCAAAGTATAATAATACACATTTGTATTTCTCCCTTCGTTTCACAATGACGCAAATCAAATAATGTTAACCAATTCGGAAGACAAGAAATAACGCTGCGTTTATTTGAATGTACGAAAATGTACGCCTGACAGTTAATGGAAGAGTCATAAACGTATAAATACATTTATTGCAATACTGAACAAATCATTTGCGTGTTGTCATTTACTAAAATTTACTTTCAGAAGAATATCTTTAGTGGATAAAAAGGTTAGCTGATTTATAATCCCATGCTGATTTTGTCTCGTTCATTAATTTGTAAGCATAAATTTGTTGCAATTAAATGGATAACTGAGAAAGATATTCAGACGTTCTTTGTCATAAATTGAAGCATGTTCAATGAGCTGGATTTTGAAAAGAAATTAAATTTTGTTTAGTAAATTGCATTATATTTATTTTAATTATAATAGAAATAATATTAAAAAAATATAGAAATTAGCCATTGAATTGGTCGATAAAAAAATTATCAACTTTTTAAGTTATTTGCTGAAAGCAGTTTATTTTACTATGATTATTAGAAAATTTAGCAATTTCAGTAATAAATTTTACGTTATTTATAATTGTTCTTATGGTATCTTCACCTATAAATAAGCGTAATGCTTATTTGTTAGATGAATCAGTTTATAACCGTATACATCTATATATGCATATAGATATAATTAACTAATTCATAATCTCTTTGAATAGAATTTGGAATCATTCACTTGAACATGTGTAAATTAATATAAAATGAATTCAGTGAAATTCATATAATATCAGTATTATAATGACTATTACGTTCATTATTATTATGATATTAACTGTAAGGTTCTATATTATGCAGAAACCAAAACACTCATAATTATTCATTTGAACGAGCAATTATTTTTTGAGCATGAGTAATGTACAACGTAATCGATTCAATTGTAAAGTTATTTTATTATTCACTTGTTTCTACGATTGATTAAACGAAGTTTCCTTTGAACTCAAATTCATCGCATTTTTGTCCAAATTTATCTTAATGCGAATAATGTTTAATTTTCAATTATAGAAACATGTATTCTGTAGCAAACAAGAGTATCGTTGAATATTTATCTTTCTATGTTTTTATTGTTTAATTTAACTCTAAAGTTCATTAGTCTAAATTTATGGCAATATTATTAAATATTCCTTTCAACATTGTCATGATATTAAATTCTCATTAATTTGATGGCAATTTACTCGAGTTTTGACTTATATAATATAAGTCAAATAATAGTTATAAAATAATTAAACGTCTGTCTATCAATAAAATTTACTGTTTTTTAAAAGGAAAAACTTTTGTTTTACCTATAAATATAATTATAAAATTAGTCTATTTGTTAAAAAAAAAAACAATAATTTTTATTAAAAGATTGATATACATCTAAAACATAGTTAAAAACAGTAACTCTCTCTCTGTCATATTTGTCTCAGCGTACTTCGTGACATGTCAAAATCTTGAAATTAAAACCTGCCAGCAATCTTTTTGGATCACTTTCACGGCAAATAAAGCACTCAACTCTGACACGAATGTAGGATGGTACAATAAACGAACAAATATCAGAAATGATAAAAGGACTCGTTAACTTACACGGGGAAGGCACCGGGATTTGATCGTCGAAAAATTGACAGGGATGAAAAAAACATTGTCCGTGGGCGAGACAAAAGGGCAAAATTGCATAGTTCGTATCAGTGCTCGATGAAAGGCCGTTTGGCGCGCATAATCTTTCGAATAAAAGGCGCGAGGTGTACGAAAAACAATTGCCATGGAATATATATCTGTATGGTTTTGTTCCTGTGCCGTGTGTAGGCGAATAATAATTCAGGTACAGGTGGTTGTCTCAATGGCAACGGGTAGCATCAGTTTAAGCGCACTCAATACCTCCTCCGGTGAGCCCGGGTCTCGTCGCTGCGAGACTCGCAACACGTGTTTCTGTAATTCCGACACGTTATCAGATTCGTGTGCACGACGAAACGGAAGAGGCCGCGATTGAATGGTCGCTGAGTCGTAAGCTTGCGCCGCACTTCTCTCTCTCTCTTCCCTCTTCCCATTTCTCTGTTATCGCGCTCGGTTACTCCCATCTGCCGCTCAGATTGGCCGTCTCTTTTCACCGATTCCTTTCGGCCTCTAGTAATGCTCCGCTTCTGATCCGTTTGTTGGCCATTTCGCCCGCTTCGCCCCCGTAGCGGATTATACAGGCCGTTTATATCAGTGGCCCGAAGCTACGCGCGTTCTCAACCGTTGGATATTGTACCACTCGCTGGCCCAGCTACCGATCAAAGGCTACTCTGCCAACCGGTACAAATCTGTGCTTTTATTTTATATCTCTACAATTTTCCACTGATTAATATTGAAATAAATATTTATAACTAATATTCTTTTCGCACCGAGAAAAAAGAATGGCAATATTAACTATACGCGTAGTTGATTTTCGTGAATACTATACAATTTTCTGTTCCAGTTACCAGATTTCTATTTTATCTGTCTCAAATAATTTTATATAAACAAAAATGTATACATTTTTCATTCAAAAAGGACTCAGTGAAGAATTGAACATTTTCATTTGAACACTGAAATATTTATAATTTAAAATTTTAACGTCAAAATGCAATGATTTAATTCGTTATAATGGTATTATTCATTTTATATGTGCATGTAAAGAAATATTTATTGATTTTTATTCGTATAATATTAAAGTCTCCGCAAAAATTGAGCGATCGAAAAGATTGATTCTTCCTTCCGGCGTAAGAAAGAGATAAAATTACGTTAGTAAACGTTGTATTTGTTCCCACTGGTTCAGTGCAAATCTCTTTTCTTTACTCGTTGCTTCCTAAATTGAATCTAAAGCCAATTTTAATTCACTAATCCGTATACCTATTTAAAATATTCATCAAGGTTTCAATAAAATAACTTGTAGTAATATCAAATTTTTGTTTTTTAAATGTAAAAGATTGAAAATATAAAATTGAAAAGTTAAAGACATTTATTAAAATGTATTATTATTAATAATATAGTAAATGTTCTTACATAATTTTTCTTCGTACTTTAACTGTTAACAGTCATTATAAATATATTCTGGTCTAAATGTTAATATTATGTGTTCATAATATTTGACTCTAATAGGCAAATGTCGAAAACGGAGATTTGAGACGATCGTGCGCAACGAAATTTTAGTCTCGGACACGCGGTGTAACCACGAAGAAGCCCTAGGGACAATTTGATCCTCTAATCAACATGCGCGTAACTTCCGACATTCACATCCCTTAAAGGCAACCGTGTTCTCACATACGTTGCCTTGTATTCAGTTGTCAGAAAAGTAGTTTCCATATTTATTGGTCATTAGATGGCTGTGTACACGATTATCTGTTATTTCCACTACATTCGCGCTTTCCACTAATTGCATTGTTCATTGAAATGGACCGTACGAAATTTGTTTAATTTATCTGAACAAAATCTGGAAAGCTTCTGGATTTAATCATCTGGGCACTATCGGGACAGTTTCTGGACATAATCTGGACATCTGATGAATGACGAATCTCGTCTGGACATCTTTTGGATAGCGCTCCTGACCCAGCAGATGTCCAGATGAAATGTCCAGATGAAATGTCCAGAAACTGTCCAGATAATATCCAGATTTTGTCCAAACATTGTCCAGATGATTGAATCCAGAAGCTTGTCAGATTCTGTCCGGACGTTTGATTTCCGCACGGGTATTTGTTATAAAATTAGAAACGTATGGTGCGATAAATTTTTCAACTTGCGGAGATTGTCGTGTCGTATTTCTTATCCAGCGCAGTACGACCGAGTGAGAGAAGTACAGTGATTTGTTTTCTTTTGATCGCGTGACCCTTCTTTCGCCAATAATAGCATCAGCAACACTCTCTACTTGAGCGTCGGCTTCGGTCAACTCAAACCGAATCCTCTTTCTCCACTTGACAACGGATTTCGTCTCAATTCAGAGGGATTCCAACCAAACCCTCCTCGATTCAACATGTAACTCTGCGAAGTACTGAATGCCGCAGCTATTTCTCGATTAATTGTAACTAAAATACTACCACAACGAGAAACTATACCGAACCGAGTGAAAATGTTCCATGTTTACTTGTTTCGCTTAAAATGTACTTTGAACGAATTAATTTAATCGCACTCCTTGAAGGCATTATAAAACTTTGTTAACAAACGATTGATACTTTACGATGATATCGACAGCTTACTTATCTGCAATATTATACACCTCGGGTCAACGACAATATATCTGATACGAAAGAAATAAAATTGACAGAAATGTTATTTAAAGGATTAAATTTAGTCTTGTAAAAATAAACGTGACGAAGATTGATAATGCTGATATTGCAGAGGTTGACTAAACATTTGTGAAATGCAAATTGCAAAGATGATGGATTTTATGTTTTGGAAATTGTGCCTATTTATTTATTAGATTTGTCAAAATCTTTTTAACTTTAATGAATAAGAACTTGATAGAACTCAAGAATAAATTGGCACCGTTTCCAAGGATCTTGACAAGAGTAACAAGTAAATGGGTACACAATTGCCAAAGAATAAAGTGTATAACAACTTCAATTATAATCTTCGTAATTTGTACCGATATTTCTCTTTCAAAGAACTATTTGATAAAATTTACTCTTAATTTAAAAATGATATATAATAACAACTGCGTTAAATTCTATATAAATTGGGAAAGTTTTTGTTTTGATTTTTCTTTTTGTGTCATTTTATAAATTGGAGATACCGCGATTAGTATTTATATAACATTGTTTTTGTTTTATTAAATAATTAGTATTTTTTAGAAAACCTTAATTTTTTTGTCCACTTCCTTAAATTGAAATCTTGGATTGTAATGACTCAATTAATTTTTGGCCCATTAAAAAAAAAAAAACATTTTTATTTTTACGTAATACTTTTCATTAATTTAGAATAATAAATTAACGATTGGAATGCGGAAACGGTTATAAGTAAAGTATGTCACAAATGTCAGTAATGTATCTCGAAAGCGTTGATGTGTTTGCAACTGTTTGGTAGATTGGCGACGAAAGTTTTACTTTTCATTTTGCGGATAGAAGGAAATCTCTAGAGAGTATCTTACTATGAATGATGTGAAAACGCATAAACTGGTGGTTCTTGAAGAATACTTTTATTCTTTCTAAGTGGTTAATATATTTTTCAATTTTTCTCTCCTTCCATTATCTGAAACACATTGATTGATTTCACAAAACCTTTTTTCGTTACGTATCATAATTGTGAAATTGACATATATGTATTTGCAAGATTGATACTTATATAAAATATGCTTACATTTTAGATATTTTTTGTGTATTTTTTAAATTTAAAATTTTTTATTTTTTTTTGTATAAGAAATTAGTAATCTTTAAATTATGTATATCTATAGTCAAATAAAAGATTAATAATGTTAAATATATAAATAGTTAAATTTCTTAATAAGTATAACAATTTAGTTATATTTACCTAATACCTTGATTAATTTAAGTAAAATGCTAGTCATCGTTAGATTTTGTTTTCTCAGTCTATCAACAATTATATATATTATTTTGAGATACAAGCCCATCTCATTTTTTGTTAATATTTCTTAGTACTGAAATTTACTACGAAATTTACAGCAAAGTATATTAGGTATTATTCAGATTTCAAATCGCTGGTAAATTTTATACGTGGCTTACTTAAAAGCCATTTGCGATCTTGACAACTCTTGAGAAAAGTACGAGTTGGAGAGGAACAAATCTGTAAGTGGAAGAGGGAAATTGGAAGAAAATAAAAATCACTCGTACACGAAAAATTGAAGTAAATTGATCGGCATAATTAAACTGCTCGGCGATCAAATTTTTCAGCTCTTGCAAAAATGTCGCTTACATAATGTCCGTTTCGATTTACGCGTCGCGGTTATAAGCATTAGAATGACGCGCGTTAATTACGTGGCTGATATTAGCCGGATGAGTTATTTTTACTAACGCAATAAATCAGGAACAAATGTGCTTGTCCGTTTTTACTTTCCACTAAATCTAATCTGTCATGCAATGCCCTGGCGTGGTCCAAGTTGCCACGAAAGAATTCTACCTTGGCATTTCCTTAGATATAAGAAAAGAAACACGGTGAATGTGCTTCTGTTTCTGGAAACGGAATTTAATTGCCAAGTGACACCTAACTTTCTTTTACCGCAATTATCGCCGCTGTAAGAAATGACGCGTAACCGCGCTGGAAATAATAATAGCATTAAATAAAAAGGATTTGTTTTTAAATTAATGCAAATTCCCTCTCACTAATCATAAATTAATAAAAGGTATACCAAATTTTCACCTTCTCCAATCACGCAGGTTTTCTTATTCCAAATCTGTCTTATACCACCAAAATGAAATCTAAAAAAATTCTTTTCACATGCATTCGAGTGAATATAATAATTCGTAGAACATCTTAATTATAAACATAATTACATTCAAATTATAAGTAAGAATATAATACAATCCTGTAAGTAATATCATTAAATAACAAAAACAATATGATATTGCCTTGGCAGGGAAAGGTTTATTTTACATGTTAATAAACTATTTTCCCTCAAATATATCCAGTTGTTTGCCATCAAATGAAATAATATCACGATACGTTTTATATTCAAATATGGTACAATTTTTCACGAACTCTTGCGTTGTCCGTGTACACGATTTCCGCACGATTTCAATAATTGTACTAACGTTCGCAATTGAAATAAATAGGAAGAAGATAGAATTTATATATGTTTCAGGGGAATATGACGAAAATGGGTATATTACGAGGGTGGAGAGGTAAAAGAGAAGAGGAGAAGGGTGGGAAGGGGGGAGGAGGATAGGTCGGATAAGAGAAGGAAATGGACAAAGGAAAGAGAGCGTTGGGAAAGAGGAAAGACGGTTAAAAGCGGAAGAGTGGACAAGAAAGGTGTAGGAGCTGGCGGCAGCGAAACGGCCGGGGGTGCTGGAGAGAGCGGGCCGAGCGGGGGTACGAGGGGGTGGCGAGGGGGTGGGGTGGCTTCTAGCGCGGCGTTCAAAAGGGATGCAAGCGACGGCGGTGGTGGTAAACTCACATGAGAGTGCATTCGTTTAATTTTAGCGACGTATTCGTGTATTAACTCTCTCGGATATCATCGACGTCTATGCCTGCAGGGCGTGCGGCATCACTGCTCGTGGAAAATTAACATGCGAACGATCACGAAATACCGGGCGAATTAAAAAGTGGAGACAAGGACGGACAGAGGGCTCGTGGAGCGCATTGGATTAAAAACAAAAAGAGCGAGAGAGAGGGAGGGAGAGCGGACGCGCGCGCGTTCGCGCTACAACGCTCTTTTTTCGAAACTGCCGTTACCGCGCCCCGCCCCGCCCGGCTGCCGTGATATGCCTCCAGGATGTCCGGCAAAAACCAATGAACGGACGGACCAATATTCCCACTTTGTGTATGATAAAAATTGTTCACCGGGACAATTTCAATTTTGCGCCGCGTAACAAACATTCGAGCGGCCGCGCAACTCGAGCAAGACTTGTCAAAAATTTACCTGGATTGAAATGCGGGCCCCCTCAAGGCAAGCCCGGTGACGACGGTTACTTGGAAAGAGTAGCCCAGTCTACCTGAAAATCTAAATTGTAAAAAAAGGAATATAGCATTTATAACAAATTTTTGATTATCACGACCAAACATTTTTTTCCGTGTAGGTCTTTGGTGGGGCCTGTTTAGGGCCCGATATCTAGGGTCCGGATTTTACCCAGATTCACTTCTTACCGGGGTCGTGGCAAACGTTGAGCCGTGGAAAGATCCACTCGAAGACATTTATTTTTGTTGCCATCAACTCGGTCGACTCGTCCCCCCCCCCTTCTTCCCTTATTTATCACGAATGCGCGGACGTTGGTACGCTCACGTACTGGCAGACACACTCGGCCGCTTCTGTTTTGCTACTTTCATGCGGTATTTATTCTTTGGTCTGGCGCGCGCGATCGTCCTCGTTTTATTGTAAACTTTTTAAACGAGTCCCGTGTTGTGATATTTTTTAAAGCCAATTTCCGCACCAAAATATTGTTGCTAACTCAATTTAGACTTTTGCATCGACAAACAACTTGTGTAATGATAACGCGGATGCTGGGCGGAGCCAAAATTGGATTTTTAAAGACGCGAAACGTCGACAATGCGAACGGAAAAGTATCTTGTATCACCGACGATGGGATGTTTAATATTTTATCTAACGTATCGAGCGTATAAGAATATGAACTGTATGCGTTTCTCTACCTCCGTAGACATTTTATATATTGTGTATTTATTTTTTTCCTCCCCCCCCCCTCTCCCCCCGATACATTTTTCGACCTTTATAAATGAAGCAGTGGGGAAAATCTTTTTCGTACCGACTATTATGATATTATTTCCTTGGAAAACATTCTTCGTTTTTCGTCTCCTTTGTTTTTAATCTTCGGAGGTAACATCCGTTTTATATTTACCTCCATGTTAGTATTAATGATAGTTATTTGTAAATCGATATCGGATATTTTGTTTGATGTCGAAGAATTTTCATATTTTTCATTTCATAACATTTCATTTTTTGTCTTTTTTTTTCTTATTCCAAACTTTCTTATTACACTTTAATATATATTTGAAATACACATTTAACGAGATTAATTTAATTTTCTTTTTAATTCAGTATATAATTAAGAAGGAAATGGTGTAATATAGATCATGATATTTGTCAAATTGAAACATATTATATAACTCTGTGATTTAAACAAAAATATCTTATATCTCGTCTAGTGCATGATAAAAATTTCACTCGAATGATTTTCAATTCCTCAAAGAAATGATGTTTTTATTATTTGCAATTTTCTCTTCTAAATCTTTTTTTCGAGTCTTATCTCAATTTGAATTTACATTTTCCCAAAGATATCAACGTTTATATATTTAGTTGAGATAGGTAGAAAAATTGCGAATTACTCGCAATGTGTATTTATAACTCTAATAGCAATAATAATCTTGATGAAACTCAACAATGACATTATTAACGTGAGAAACCAACAATAACGCGTTTCTTTATATCTAGAAAAAACGTTTAATATATAATATTTGTTAAATTTATTTGTTAAACATGTGTTAACAATTATTCGACCAAAGTATAGTCCCGCGTTCTATTTTTACTAGCCTTGCATTTCTTTCGATTGATTTCAAGTAATCCGCATAAAATGTTGAACTTTCTAATGATTATAAAAATCTGCAGTATCTTTTCCAAGTGCGCGGATACTTTACATCGCGCAGTTTATTTCTCTCGCGGGCTCTTATCATTTTTCTATCATATTTGAGAAGCCTCAGCCTCTTTGCACATGACTCCCGTCCATGATTCAATGTCACACGGAAGAATAGACAATTCTGTCGCATTGAATATGTTCCGGCTTGTAATCCTGGCAGCATCTGTATGATACCTCGAATTGGTATTTTTTGCACGCCAGGCATATTTTTAAACCTAAAGCATACAGTTGTAAAACAAGCGTTGAATATTTTAAAAAATATCAGTACGAAATATCCATGTATATAAATTGAGTATTTGTCATCAGATGTACAAAAAAATTTACATAAATCGTACAAACTGTTTCATCATAATAGCTGCAAACAAATATTTTTGTTCTTCTTGAAAAATTAATTTTATGACTCAAATGATATGATTGTAAAAGGGAATTTTAATTTGACTATTAATACGTACTGACTTTTTCACGGTTCATGATTAAGAATGTGACAAAAAATTAAATGTTTATAATACTTGGAAATATTCTTGTCCTAAATTCAGTGTCGACGAATAGGTGCTTTTATAATTTAATTCTAAAATGTTAACAAGACCAAAATAAATAAACAAATAAAAAGGAAATCGATTTCAATGAATAAAATCGTTTGCCTTTTATTCCTAACAATTATTTTATATTCCTTGGTATCCCCGAAACAATCTTTGCATTGCAACGATATTTTTTTTTTAATCTTTATCAAATAAAATTGATCGAACCGTACGGAAATTCAATTAAAATAGTAAAAGTAATATGTTTGTTAAAAAATTGTATGGAAATTTAATTTGTTCACGTTGTTAAATTTGCAATCAACAATGCTTTGAAAAAACCCGGGGAAAGCTCGGGATATTAAATTGAATATAAAACATTTGGAAATGAATATAAATTGTAGGCGAAATTAAAACTGAAATAAAATTAAACTTTTGCTGATAATTAATCTAGAGATTATCAAACGGCTGGGTGAAATAAAAGTACGAAATAACGTGACGTATAAAAGGCGAAAATGCTGAAATTACACTGACAATTTAGAATAAAAGTCCATTTGACGTAAAACAAAGGCGAGGCGAAATAATTTCAATATTTATAAAATAACGCAATGATTGTCTGTAAAAACGTGCATTTCACGGCAAAGAATAGAAATTTGAGCGTGACGTGCGTCAGGTTGATCGTCGGGTAAAAACATAATTCGGCAATTTATTTTCGTATCTGCGATATACAACAAGCGATGTACGTATAAACAAAGCCAAAACTTGCAAGGGGAGAGTAAATTGCTCGCTAGTTCGTTGGAGCCCGCGGCCGCCGCTGTCCATCATGAAAGATCCTGGACTGCGTGCGCTTGAAGCGCATTGATTAGCCGTTGTCTGCAATACAGGTTGCCACCACCGCCACCGCCGCCACACATTGTGCCCCGAGGTTACGTTTATGAAAACATTTTGTATCGACCCCAACTCGAGGCGTATCGCGTTAAATAATGTGCTGCAGACTGACCCGCAACTTGAATCCATCTATAACGACAATTACACCTCCATCAAAATACGACATTCTGCAATATTCGACATACAAATTCCATTATCAGTCCTTGCCCCGTAACCCGCCCCACTCTTTTTTCTTTTCCTCCTCCACCCCTCCCAACTTATGTCCCGGCATTCCAACGTTTTATCCCCATTCGCCCGTTTCATGCCTCGAAATGTTTAAACAAAAGAAAAAGTCTCAATATTGTAATTTTAAAGCGAGCATATAGCGAGCATATAATATCTCGGGCAAAATAGAGATTTTTTTAAAGTTTCTCTTATTCCGACTCTAAACGTGTTAAATTTAATAACTTTTACTCTTATTAACGTTACGTCCTCTGTCTTTAATGTAAATTAAAAACAAAAAAAAAATAGATAGCTTAAATGAGTAATCCTAAAAAACGAAGGAACATTAATAATAATGTAAACATATTATCATTCCAAAGTATTATTTATATTTTAAGCATAATAAATTGTGTTATTAAGAATAATTAATTTGCGTTTATTCACCAAACGGAGTGACCTCCGATGAACTCTTATTTCACTTCAGATCCGTTTTACGGTAACATTTAAACGGGGGAAAAAGTTGGAAGAAAAAGCACTATATCTTGTTACGGACATGGTATATAATATTATTAGTAAAGGTCCTACAATTTTTAATATACTAAACGCTAATTAATTGTACCCTTTCGACTGTCAATTTATTAGAACACCACAGCAAAATGTTTTATATTAACGTTGCTACGCATTATAGTAATTTTTGTCTCAATTTTTTCCCGCGTGTAATTGCTTTGATATGCCACTACTTGCGAGGGACAAATAAAGGGCCACCTTCGGTACAATCCTACGACATATATAAATGAATGGTACGAGTGGCTGATGAGCGTCAAGTGCAAAAATTTGTCGTTGTTATTGCATATACGTCAATAGTTGATATTCGAAGGATTTTACGCGAAACGTAAAAAAATCACTTTGAAAGTCTTAGGCGAGGAATAGATAGATGAAGAAGAAACCGTAGAGGAGATGCGTCTGCCGAGAGCTAGATAAAAAGAGGGAGAAAGAGAGAGTGAAGGAGGACGGGAAGGGAAATAAAGAGAGCGAGCGGGGTGGGTGGGAGAGAGAGAGAGAGGTGGGTAAAGTTTGAGCGGTCGTAAATGCAGCACTAGCTTGTACAGGATTTTACGACTCATTTGCATCCGCCTTTAAAGACTGACTCTGGCAATTAAACCCGTCGAGCGCAGCTGTGCCTTCCGAGTATACAGCTCCGCTCGTATATTCAATATCAGGATATGAGTCAGTCTCTCCGGGATTGATCGTCAGAAGATTCCATCGTCAAAAGTTAAGTACGATGCTTTTTAAAGCACCGCGCTACTTTTATATGAAGATATTCAAATTGATCTGTCTAACTCTTTTCGCTTATTCTTTCATCAGCCGCGTAAGACGGAGCGCGAGTTTTTTTTTTCATTTCTTCATTCGCCTTCGTGTAACAGTGCGCTTCAACGTCAAGTAAATTTCCTTTATAAGCAACTCTCGCGCCTCTAGTCTCTTTTACTATTGTCTTTAATTATGATTCGCCTTCATTTCCATATTCATATATGGACATATATGTTTCTCCTTAATTTATATATGGTCGATATATAGTAATAATTGATTTCCATATTTTTTATTTAGCTCAACTTATTTGACAATAACTGAATGTTTTTAGTTGGCCGTACTAAGCAAATTTCTCTTAGTGTATGTGTCATATTTATATTCATTTATAAAATGATATATGTATAGTTTTTATTGGAATAATTATATTATTATTTATATGACAACCTGAGGAACTTGATTCCGGTGAATTATTTCTGGAAAATGTTAATTATGAAAATGAGTAACTAAGTAAATCATTATAGACGTAAAAAGCGATAACACTAAATAATTTTAAATCCTATCTGTTTACACGAAATTTTACTTAATTAATATTAAAGTATGATTAAAGTGGCGGTGAGCCAAATATTGTATTACTAGATATAGATAATTATAAGTTGGTAGTCATTTGTTTTCGTCCAATGCTACCAATTTAAAGTTGTTTATTTCCTTTTTAAATGCAATGCTGAATTGGGATACCTTGCAATTTGTATTCAGCTGTCATAGTGATAAGAACTCTTGATATAAATAAGCAGGGGCTAAGGTGTAAAGTTTCCAACATACTCTGTGATATATCACCCAAAATGAGTAAGTTTATCATAGCCGAATTTATAAATTAAGAAAAATTATATTGAGGAGAATTCGTATTAAATGTTTAGTATTGGTAACGAGATGTATATAATTGTGTAAATGTAGAATTTGAATTCTTAGAAAACAGAAAAGATTATATTAGAAATATAATAGAAAATAGAAAACATAGAAAGAATCTGTAATTGTTTATAAATTATGGAAATCATGTTTTGACATAAAGCTGATTTTTCGGTAGTATTTTGTGCGACAAATTAAAATGTATTAGGAGAAATATTAAAGTTTTAAAAAACATTATTTACTTGAGATATCTGTAAAATACTAATTAACTCACAGTTATTATAAATTCAAGGGACGTGATATTTCTGTACCGATGACATAGATTTGTATAATACTGAGATTTTGTTTTCGTCGGTATTTTGGGTAATGCTTTAATTTGATTTAAGAAGTATTATTGATGAAATCGTAACAAATAAATCGTATTCTTTGTGGAAAAGAATGCTGAAAATGTTGAAAATTCTCAATTTGAACAGTTTTTCAGCGTTTTTCCACTTTTTTCAGCATTTTTCAGCATTCTTTTCCACAAGGGATAGACTGAAGGAAAAGTACTAGTAACAATTAAAAGATTTATTACGGAAGTTATAAGATATAATTTATTCTATGGAAATCGTGCAAATTTAAAGTTTACTTTTTAACACGATCATGTGCATTATTTTCATAATTTTTTATCAAAAATATCTAGATCTTGACTAAAATTAAAAACAAATGGATGGAAATTCCAATACATCGTATATGTCATAACTTCGACAATAATCTTTATAATTCGTAACAGTATTTATTACTCAGTGGAATGCGAACTTTTTTTACTGGTATAACATGTATGTTTAATAATTATCTTTTAAATCGTAAACAATAATTAAGTTGATATGTGTCACTCTTAGAAATAATATACTTATATTTAATTAATTGATTTTAAATTAATAATGACTCATAACTTTGTTCATTTAATTAAAGAAATTGAACGAAACAAACAATTTGTTGATATAATTAAGATTTTTTTTATAACTTTTTCAAGGTTTATATTGTAATATTTGTTTTAGTTCTTTTTAATATTTCTTATGATATTAACAGTTTTTAATCATTTCTTATAACATGTTAAAGAAAAATAAGAATATCCACCGTGAATAATAGACAGATTTATAAATACGCATAACAAATTTTACTATTTTTAAAGTAATTTTTCTATATTTCTCAAGTATTTTGTTAGATTGTTGTTAGATATCCCTTTTATTGATATAAAACTATTATATTATAATTTCAGTTTGAAACTATCCTAAATTTTTACGTTTCAGATCAAGTTTCTTATTTCTTCTTCAGTTTATGCATTCTCACTGCATTTATTAACGAGGCATATGCTACTGATAAATGCTATGATGGATATTTGGATTATGAAATGAAAGTACATGACTGTTCCGGTTATCGTTTTTCTACTATACCAGCTAATATAAGTGCAGACGTACAGGTATAATGATACCTCAAATGACAATTAACAATTTTCTTTTCTTTTACTTAATTGTAAAAGTTTTTATTTTTTTTTATTTTTTTTTATTTTTTTTCTACATTAATGTAGACATTTTTATATTACATATTTTCTGAATTGTGTTTTATCAACATTAAGCTCTTAAAACTATATTTTTAAAGTACACCGAATATCCATTTGATACACTAAGGAAACAGAATTTTCACAAATTATAATCTTTCTATTAACTTGAGGATGAATCGAATAATGCTAGAAGTACAGTAAAATATTGTACAATGTATACAGAAAATGATAAACATTAAGAGGAAATTAATAATATTTACGACTTTTATTAAATACGATTGTGCTTTTATCAAAATTATGATTAAATTTTAAATTTAATTACCTCATTTTTTATTAAAATAACAGTTAAACTGGAAAATAAGTCGGAATTCTGGTTATGTGAATTAATTAAATTGACTTATATTTTATGTTGATCAAAACCGTCATATTCTAATAATATTGAAATATTATTTACATAGCTAACTTGATGATTTATAATTTTCAGATACTAAAATTGGACAACAATTATATTACACACATATCGAATACGGCTTTCGTTAATTATGCTGACCTAATATCCTTAGACTTGTCCAGTAATGACATTACTGATATACAAGAAAACAGTTTCAAATATTTATCCAAACTTCAATTTTTAATTTTAGATGATAACCAATTTGAAAAGTTTGATCAGCATTGTCCCAATTTGCATAGTCTGAGTATTAGAAATGGGTTGTTAAATTACTTCGATATCCATGATTCAGTAGTTACTAATCTAACTCTCGAAAATACAAAACTAGAAAATTTCCCTAATATAAAATCACCATACTTAGAGGAATTGAATATAATGGATACTAAAATACATAATTTATCTGTTGAAGATATTGCTCCATTTTGTAATTTAATGAAGTTTAGGTTTAATTCAGGCTTTCCTGACGATTGCAATTGTATAAGTTTCAATAACTGGCTTAATGATTATGTTCACATTTTTTCAATTTTCGAATGTTCGGAAACGTTGCATTGTACGACGGAAGAAACAAAATATTCGGAAAGGGCAATCGTTTTAAGACGCGAGTGTGAAAATGATAATGTAAGCACAACTGGTGCTACAAGTACAACTGATGCTTCAATCACAACTAGTACTACAAACCCAACTGATACTACAAGCCCAAGCGGTACTACAAACCCAACTGATACTACAACCACAGATAGTATTACAAGTACAACTGCTGCAACACCCACAACTAGTACTAAAAGCCCAATTAGTAGTACAGGCAAACATGAAGCAACAACAAACGAGCCAAACGGAACAAGTGGAATGTTTGCAATGAGTTTATTGGCTTTAATAATACCGCTGTTTTTATTAATATGAACTACATCGTAGTATTATTGTTAGATTTTACACAAAAAAGGAGAATTTGATAAAAATTATTAACACGTTAGAAGAGTTTAAATAAATTTGAAAAAAAAAATTAGGAAATTCATTTAGTTAACAAAACATTTCAGTTTATCGAAAATTATTATATTAAAACGGACAAAAGTTTTCAACGTACTGATATTAGCTTCAGATAGTGTTAATTTTTATTAATTCTTCCAATTATTCACTGCACGCAACGGTCAAATTGACTGTTATCGGCTGATATTATCGAATGTTTTATGTTAATTAATTTTGAAATAAATATTCGTCATTATAAATAATATTTTATTTCTACATGTTACTTTTCATGACTGCATTGAACTTTATTTCTAACATTAACTAACTTCATAGATATGTTTTTCATCATCATCAAATTGAAATTGTCATGTCTACATAAGAGGTCATGTCAAATGACATATTTTGACATTCATTTTTTGACAAATTTACGAGGTGAAAAATTCTGAAAAAATTGGGTATTTGTTTCAAAAAGATATAATAGTTTTTGTATGACGTTTTCGAAAATAGAAGGAGTATTATTATAAAAATGATAGTTTGACCAAGTGTGTATCCTGTTTACTAACAATCTTAGTCATTTTTCTTAATCTTTTTCTCTCCGTATACAAAAGAATAATTTTATTTTACTTTAAATCCCTGTAATAATTTGGCATCGTAATAAACCGGGGTGTTTTATAATGTACTAAAACTATATTGCTTTTGGTAAAGTCGTAAACTGTAGTCATCAAGAAGATATATTTTGCATATTTATATTTTTTATCAAGAAAAGTTTGAAATATAGTAAAGCTGAAAAACATTTTTTGTTTATAATATAAAAGTTAAGAATGAATGCGAAACATTATTATTGACATGCAAAACAATTTAACATCAGAGATTAAAATAATAGACAGTTAGATTTTATTAATTATTTATCTGATTTAATAAATTTTATTTTGATTTAACGTCAGTGAAACACCTTTAACTTGTGTAAAAATGAACGTATAGTATAGATGAAGCACTTGCATATAATATACAAAGTTAGTTGTTTGAAACTTATTGACGCATATTGAATATTGCAGCTTGCAAATATGCTTTTATAATAGTCGGATAAAGTTGAATAAATCTTATATATAAGTAAAACTTTGAAATATCAACACAAATGTTCAACATTTGGATGTTAAATAAGTGTAAAGTAAATTATTAATCCATGCACCTTCTCAATAACGTGACGATAAATTGTCCATTAAGAACAGAGTATACGTTAATATTAAAATTTGTTTGTTACTAAAACTAAAATGAAATTATAAGACATCACAATTAAGTAGTAATACCAATGGCCTGTCAGACATGATAAATACCCTGTGCCAGAGTATAGTTTTAGCAAACGACGTTCTATTTTAAGTACTGTCATACTTAACACCTATGTAAAGAATATTTTTCTGGTTTTATACTAGACTTTATAAAAATTAGGAAACGTAATTATTCTAATATTAACAGATATAAATATATTCACGTAGTAGTATAATATAATATTTTTAAAATATTCTACTATTTGAATTTATATTTATCACATTGATTTTTTAATTGAATACCATACAATTGTGTTAATGTTATTGCTTCACTTTTTTAACTATATATACCCTCTTATACACACTTATACGCAATAATATGCGAAGAAGCTTGTTCATAAATGATCTACGATTATTTTTCTCTGTTTGTTCCTCGTTACCCGGGCTTCCCCAATATTAAATTCTGAAATCCGTTTTCTTTTGGATAAATAATGTCTAGCCTTGGCGAGTGTACTAGAACGTTTAGTGAATTTTTAAATGCGAGAAGGATTTGCTTAATGTCCTTGCTCGCTTTTAATTATTTACCTGCAAAAGCGACATAATCGCCAAAACCGCGTAAATCCCAGAGAAGCATTTAATAGAATTCGCCAGACGATTGTTTAATATATTAAAATATCTTAGCTTCCACTTTATTATTACTTATTAGAAGTTTAAGTTTAAATAAATACACCATTGAGAGTAAATGCGGCGGATTATTAAAAACCCAACCGAACAAAACATTATTTAGCGATGAAATGCTTTAAAGTACTAGAAATTGGTCGAATAAATCGTAGTCATTGAAAGAAGTCGTACACGAATGAGAACGTCAATCATTGGCGTGGCAATTTGATATAGAAAGTCCAGCAGCTACGGTTGATTCCCATGGCAATGAAAATGACATTTTGAATGTACCTTTTCGATGGCGAGCGAACGGAGGAAACCTGATTTATTAGGAACCACACGTGTGATGTACAATTTTTATCCGGGAACGTGGGGGTTTTCGGGCCGTTGCTTATGTTGCTGATGTTGGTTGCGTTTGATTCTTGGGCGGCTTTGTTCGGCTAAGACGGGAACTAAGTTGGCCGTTATTGGAACGACTTGGGCACGAATTGGGCCGGCCGAAGCGAGCCGTCGGAAAATAAACTAAACGCGCCAAAGTCCGTCACGTATAAACGCAAAAATGGTGGAGGAAATTGGATTTCTGAAAGTGCCCGGGCTGATTCGCGTGATTACCCGTTTTGCTGATGGATTCTCAGATCGCCTTCTTGCTCGCGCCCCGCTTCTTCTTCCGGCTTTGCCCCCCTCCGGCCTTTTCTTCATTGGCTCTTTCTATTCTGTTGCCAAAGGCAACCTTCTTCTTTTTTGGACCAACTGTATGCGATATCTCTTTGTCACGTTTACCGAGCAATCCGATTTCATAACCATTTTCTATAAACGAGTTGGTTTGTTATACAACTGTATTTGTGCGTGTGCACGCGAATACCTCAGCGTGTGTTTGTATTTGTGTTTGTGTGTGTGCGCGTGTGCTCGTGCTGAGCATGAATGCAGAAACAGCACCAGCGTCGATCAAAACCAAACCCAAATCTCATACACCTGAGACGCCCGCGGCATTCGCCACATAAAGGTACTAGAACGGAACAAGATATCACTATTCCTCTTTCTCTTATCATTGCTAACGGAATAGTCCCGAATATTGGCATATATTTGCAAGACGTACCATCGTGCATTTCACCTAGGAGCTTAGTTTCTTATTCGTAATCCGTTATCGCATACTTACGCCCTCTTCCTTTCGCCAACAATAAATGTGAAATAACATTTTCTTACTCCCATGGTTTTACTTCTTTCCTCCCGACTGCATTTACACTCAAACCTGGATAAAATTGCTTTAAGAAATATCTTATTAAACACTATACTTCGGGTCAGATTTTGCGATAAAAGCAACAAGCTACTTTTAAAATCATTGTCCTACTTCCTTTAAAGAAATAGTTGTGTACTCAATACTCAAAATTTCTTGCAAACTAATTAAAATTTTACTAAGAATTATTATCGAAAAAAATGTTAATACAAATTATTCGTATAAATACGTTTGTTAAATATTACTAATGACCCTGTGTAATAATGATATGATAATTCTAGACCGAATAGTCTTTAGAGTATGTGCGTCAGATTGTTGCCTGTATACAGGGGCAAATGAAAAATTATTCATGTAAAAGCAAATGCTTATTTTGAATCGAATGCTTTAATGCAATTAATGTATAAATTTATTCTATACAAGTATAAATAAATCTATAAGTTAATGATAAACTGGTTAAAATTCAATTTTTACATCATTTAATAATAAATGTTAATAATTTTTCTATATCTTTATATAGGTATTTATATATTGTATATAATTACTTATGAAACATATAATATTGAATCGAGTCACGCTGCAAATTTCCATATATTAATCAAGCATATTGATAAGTAGATTATGTTCGTCTTACAGATTGAAGTATGACAGTAAATCTGTGTCTTTAGCTCCTTCGCATTGAGTACATACACGTAATCTTGTTGCAAATACAAGATAAATTCTCTTCTGAAAATAAAGCAAAAAAAATACCAAAACCACAGATGCTATATTATTTATTCTTCATCTTTACATTTGAGTGACGCTTTTTTGTTTACTTTTAATTTTAATAATAAATAAAAATAGCAACAAATTTGATAATTAACAACACAATATTAGTTTAAAGGAAAGGATTAAAAAAGAAGTAATATTGTATATTACTTGATTTTATCGGACAATGCGTCGTTTATTCTATTTTGGCGTAATTATGTTTTTGGGATAGTACACAAAAATTTTAAAAATAAAGATGCATGTATACAAAGTCACCATATGATTGTTGAATGCATTGGCAATTAGTAGTTCAAGCTTCTGTAGTAGTTTTAGTTGAATAATGTCCATGAAAAGTCGGCAATTATTCTTCAATGTGCATTGCTCTTACCGAAAGTTTCAAAGCGAAAGGAATTCAAAACCTATTGTCCCTTGACTCAGTTAAAATCAAACACCTAGCACTATAAATACAACTCGAACTAAAGATAACAATACAATGGTGTTTGTTTCGCATTCAAACACCTGTATTCGATCCATCGAAATTGAAATATTTTTAGATGTAATTACGGTTATATTTGATGTACAGGGATGATTTAAATTACTAAAGAAGAAATTAATTGCCAATATTTAATCCATAAATTTTATATAATACGAGCGACAAAAAGAAAAAGACACGAGCGTGTGCGCAAGCTTATTGAAAAAGGGTGTATTTTTTTCCATTGCGCTATATAACTATTAATTAACTTTATTAATACTTGGGACGTGGAGGAAGTAAAATCAATGTATTCAATTTAACTATAGTGGCTTTTTCAATTTTCAAATTGTTTAAATATAACAATTTATTGCAGCATTGAAATAATGATTAATATTATATATATATATATATATTAAATATTGTCCCAACGTAAAATTTTTGTAAATATTTTATCATTAACTTATATATTTTCGTTTACATACGTGTCACTGTCTCATTATGTAATTATTTTTTAATTTTCTTCGCTTTCATCAAACTTGTTACTATTCCATACGCTATTTTGAAGACTTAAACTCTCTCATCTTGATCTTAAAACAGATAAATTGTGCTCTTCATTGTGTCGTCATCAATCACAGTCTTTAAGTAACTCGAATGTAATTTATAAGAAGTTTGATTGGTAAAATGCAACTTAATTATTTTGCTAATGAACTTAATGCATCGGTGGAATATTGCATTATAAAAATTGTTTGTTAAATATAAATTTGAACATTGAAGTTGAAATTTAATTTCAGAGATGTTGTTTTTACTGTACATTTAATTTCCGGGTATTCAATTTCGAATTAAAATAACGTGCAAAATATTCTTTGCTGTTGAAATGTTGCTGGTGCGTACAGTTTGTACATATTATATAATGCATATAACGTACGATATTCACCTCTATTATGCGATTGAAATTTAATATTTGATTATACACGTGGTAGATTTAATGGCAACAATTTGCGAACAATCGGCCATTTTTCTTTCAATTATATTTTGCATTAAAAGAGTTCCTTAATTCGAAGATTTTGTACGTTTTAATTAGTTCATATTTCTTCATTTATAATGGAGAAACGTTTTAAAATGGAAAAGTCTTTTACATTGGGATACAAATATTCCAAATTAGATAAAGTTCTTACATAATATTCAACATAGTTACACAAATGTAATCGTCAATAATAATACATTAATTTATTCGCATGTATTTACTGTGTGGAAAAACTATTTTGACAGTGTTTGTCAGCCTCTGTCATCATTACTAGAAGCAATAACTTCAATTTATAGGCCGCTTCTTTTATACAACATATAGTTTACAGAAACTACTGTATGAAGTAAGGTACTTTATTTTTTGCAGAATGTTTGAATTAAATTTTTATAAATATTCACTTTGGTTTGTTTATTTGTTCAATTCAAAATTAGTGTTCATCATATTTAATCAAGGTGTAGAAGAATTTTGAGATTATTGACACAGAAATTTATATATTTATATTATTAGGCATTAAAGCAAAGTAAAGGAAATGTTTACTTGTTTGTTGTGTAGCTGTCGAAGAGTTGGAACTTGAGCAAATTAATCTGGGTGTAATGTTAAGTATAATATGAGTTATTTGACTGTAATTTATTTTAGATAAACTGATGGTGTAGGGCATCACAACATCGGAAGACTCGATTTATGCACACTACATTGTTAAACGATGCAGGAAGACAGGCATAAGTGGATCGAAATCGCTCCAAATTTGTACGAGCGCAATAATTACGTTTCCTCTATATCTGCATTTCGTAGGCACATGCCACACGTTATCAGTCTCCTGTAAACCGTCATTTCCGTCTAACCACATTCCGTATTAGCGTCACTCGACCGCTCGCAATAATTATTTGGTTTCTAGATACAATTTGTCTCGTGCAGAAACGGATCTACAAATCTATTGGGCTAGTTTCCATTCATTTCAAACGACTCGTTTCTATTTACACTTCTTTCCTCTGTGACGTACGCCACCAATCCTAGTTGCCATCATAAAATACTCGGCATTTTCCAGTCTTGCATTTTAATTCCAATATTTGTATTTTATTTCTATTTTGCAATCAAGATTCGCCATAGCAAACTGACGGTACAAGGTGTGAAGTGACATATCAATTTATATGAGTAAATGAAATTTTTATTTTCCGCAACAATCTCGCTATTTTCAAATAGTTTCATTACATGTTCAATAATGTGAAATAAGTTTAATTAAATGACTAAAAAAATGACGTGTGTGTTCGATTAAATAAGTCAAATATATAATCCATTCATGTAGCTTCAAAAATAATATTTTTAGCTTCTTCCTTTTCTTCTAAGAGCAGGATAAACATTCATTAATGTTTTAAAATTACATTAATTTATCAGCGGTATATATACTGTGTATTAATTTCGACTTTGTTTTTACTTTTTTTTAATTTATTAATTTCGAACGAGTTGTAATTTTAATAATCGCTAAGAATTCAAATTAATGCTAAAGAACTTCAATTAATTATCATACAGAATTAGCCATTAAGAACTATTTTTCTTTGTTTACACTGTAATATTCAAACTCATAAATATTGTTTTAATGTGCAGACGCAAAGGTTTTAACTATAACATAAATTATTAACGTATCACAGTATATAAATAACCATTTTATTACAATATTACATAAGTGTATTAATTTAAATGCTAGTTTAACGCGCTTTTCACAATAAATTTCGAATTTTAATAATTTTTATTGGCATACATATTTTATTTATATTAACAGATATAAAAGGATACAGGATTATACTTATATTACACATTGCACATGCGTGAGAAAACTGTTCTTGTTTCATTCACAACACAACACATATCCATAACGAAAAAAAATTATAATATAAATTTACATTACAAATTTCTGTTGACAAGAAGGCAATACATTTGCTGTACTATTATATTTCTCGTATCATGTATCTGTTAATTTTACAATAGCGAAATTTTATCAAAGTAACACATATTTAATTAATCTTGATCGTCGAAAGAACATTTTTCGGAGCAAACTTGTACTTAAACGCCCATTTATTTTCAATATAAAATGAGATTTTGTTTACTTCTATTGTGTAGTTATTTCACATGCACAAATTCAAATATATATGCAGGTATTTTCAATCATAAATTTTATTTCGATAAATCAATATTCAATTCATTAAATCACACTTATAACGGCAGTTTTTTCAGCTTATAACATATTTTTCATTTTGGTACCTAAATTTTATTACGAACTATATAAAGTAGAAACCGAAGTAGCGATTTCGGATTCTAGTCATTTTTATAAAATAACATATCTATATATATATATATATATATACGCTGGTCACTCGAATATTAGTTAAGTATAACGAACATAAATATATTTGTAGACAAAATTAATGGCTTTTTTTTTAATTAAGTACAAATTCTATCGTGCTAATGATCGCTTATGAATACGCAATGAAAAATTATGCATTTCAAAAATTGTTCGTTAATATAACGAATTAATTTTTAAAACCGACTGTTTTTCCTTCTCGATTATTTTTACTCGCCTTGCCAAATTTATTTACAATCGTCTTGTACACGAACCATACACGCAAAACCTAATCTTTATTACTATTCAATTAGTTACAAAACTTTGTATTTATAAGTATCTGCATATATGGCAGGATCTCTGATTGGGTAAATAAAATTTCATAAATTTTTGCCACATCTTCAGTCATATGTCCCTTGTATGGCTTACCGTTGACTTTTGTCCAATTTCATTGGTAAACCACTTTAGACTTTACTTAAATTTGAGATCGTTATTACAACTATAATTAAATGCACAATAAAATTGCGCTCAGAAATATTATGATACATTCCAAGAGTCTCGGTAGACCTTGGGGTAATTTACCTATCCGTTAGAGGACATTTTTTCACGTCTATTTATTATTATTATCATCGTTATCATTACTATTATTATCTGCAAGTGAATTTAAGTACGAATATTATAACTGGATACAATGAGTATTACTTTTACAAGATTAAATACTTTTATTTATTTTAAGAGGACACTTTCGCATGACTTTAATCGTATGACTTCACTTTGTATATTAGTATGTTAAAATAAATATTTGCCTTACTAATACGATACATTTATAAACAGTAGATTCGTAACGAATAATAAGCAATGTGTTACATTAAAATAGCTCGAGTTTCAACGATTACGCGAAAACTATACTTTCTTTCCGTTTGGGGACGAATAAAAGGTGCGATATAAAGAATGTATAAACGTCAAAGCAACGCCATTTGGCGCCATCAATAACAACTGTTGAGTAGAATAAAAATGAGGCAATAAGTAGACTTGAATAAATATAGGTAATAATTTGAAAGCCGGCGATGACTCGAGTCGGTGCGAATCAAATCAAGTCAGTGTATAACAGTAGGATTGTTAGGTAAGTGGTAAGTAGTACGGTACAAGAAGATTGTTTGTTGAAGTGCACGGAAGCAAGTGAGGGAAAGCAAAGCGTCAATGTTCATTTCCTTTTAACGAAGATGTTCTCCAGCAGCTCTTTAGTAATCAGTCGATGCGGTCTTGTTGGACTCTCGGTCGGTCTTTGATAGAGTCGGCTATTGATAGCGTAGAGCTTGGGGCTGAGTTTGCACCTGACGTTGAACCACCAGTCGCACACGAAGACGGCTTGACTAAATTGCGTACCGTTTGGGCAGAGAAACGTTGCTTGACGCCCGTCTATGTCACAGTAATGCCAGGCTTGACACCTCGTTTCAACATCTGCGAAGAAACCCGGGTAAGGTTGCTCATCGCAATAGAAATTTGTGTATGGCACCTTTCCTAACACCGGATAATCCGTTCCTGGCCGACCTGCAAAACATATAAACCTCTTAGAAACGGTCCCTCCTCCTCATGCTCACCTCATTAAAAGCCGCCTCGCTTTAAAGCTCTACTTTTCTTGTCGTCTCCCGTCTCTCTGTTTTTGTTCCTTCGCTCGAGATCATTGCTTCATCTCGCGCTAATTATATTACCTTACATATATATTTTCTTTTACGGATTTCCGTTATTTTATTTCCCTTACAATTCGTTATAAATAATAACACACACTTTATAACGGTTCTTTGTATTATCTCAGTGCCGAACTGTTTTCAAGACGTTTCATGTTGAATTAAATGCCTGAATGTATTAATCAAGTTTCTTGTTCTGAAATTAAACGGAGCTTTGTATATTTTTACTCAAAATGCAGCATATACGTGAAATATTGTTATATATAATATATGGACGCTCTGCTTGTACTGTAACGTCGGCAAATGTAATTTAAGAATCGTCATGTGTGAAATTATTTTTTGCAATATCGTCAGTTTACACCTAGGTAAAAGGTTATTTTTTTCTTACGAGAATTTCACTCCCTTGTACATTAAGGTAGTACTTTTATATAAGAGAACTACTTGATGAAACGACACGGACGTTTAATATTTTATGATTAATATCATGAAAAATAGAACTCGCATTATAAATTGCATCGAGCATCAATTTTTAATATTATCAAAGTCTTTTCTGGTTGCAAGTTATAACGAGCTTAAAATTCGTTAGCTCTCCGCTATAGAATTATCGATACGCAATTCGTGAATGTTTCTCAGCGAAGTAAGTTGAGCACGTTTGAATATTCAATTTATTTCACAATACTTAATAAAATATTTAAACACAAGTTAATTTGAACTCTCAGAAAATTGTTAATGAATATAAGAAAGATAACTTCCTCTTAACAGGTTTGAAAAATAATTGGAATATATAAATTAACTGTTCTTGAATTCATTATATATATATAAGAAAGAAATTAACATGTAAAAATAATGAAAAAGAAATTGATTTACGCAACTAATTAAAAGCTAACTAAAGTGAAGCATTAATTGTTCTCAAATATGATAAGATAAATATCATAAGATTTTTTACATACTCTCTTTTGTATTAAAGTTACTCTTCTAAACTCTTCTTCTTAGTATTTGTAATGTAACTTTTAATTGCTTCTTTAAATTTAATATTACTGTCACTGATTTCATTATGCGCGTTGTAATTTTTATCTTTATTTTTTCCCGGTTGTATAATCATAAAAGTACTTCGTCACTTAAATTCTGTTTAAATCGTCTCGTTTTCTCATATTAATTTATGTGTTCATGAAACTAGCTAACACGCAAATCCATTACACCGAAAATATGCTTTTAGAGGGAATTCTTAATAAAAATATTTTTTAATTAACTTGGCCGGTTCCCTTAACCATTAAGGAATGATCATTTAAGCCTTCAAATTACTGCTCTTAATTGTTTTACATTGTTTGAAGGAATAATTTTCATCAGCAAGCCTTACATCTATATCATTTTTACATCCATTTCAATCTTCATGTCGCCAAGTTAACGCACGAAAATTGAAATTAATTGCACCTAAATATAATAAACCGCTGAACTCGAATAACACATTTTTGAGTGTCTCAAAAGTCATTTTAATATTCCACTTTAAATTTTATATGCCCACCATTGCAGAAACGTGCTTTATGAATATGTTTATTAGGACCGCATTCCAATTAAATCCATACTAAATTTTATTCCGCGGTCTATAAATAACATTAAACTGAAAGCTTGCAATTATTAATCGACGAATTAAATTTCTGGACTAATACTTGCAAAATTATTATTTAAACAGGCGGCGTGAAATTTTGGTTGCCGTTTTATGTTTCGAATAATTTGCAAAGTATTGAACAAAAAAAAAATGTGTTAAAGCAAGCCGAAAGCGGATGATACTTTCCGGTTGACCGTTTGCTCTACGGTAGAGCGCAGAGAGAGGGAGACATAGAGGGTAAGGGAGGGTGGGAGAGAGATAGAGAGGACGCGGGCTGATAAGCTGAAATTTTTGAGTATCGATAGAGGAACGATTGGGAACGAATGTAAATGATGGTCTTGATGGGCGCATAATTTAATATCGATAATACTAGATGTTTAATTATAGGTTAGTCAAAGCAGGGATCAGATAATTAAAGCGGTAAAGCTGATTGGTTCTGTAGTCGGTTAAAGACAGAATTAACGGGCAATGATTGCGTGCATTTGTGCATTGGATATCTCGCTGACACATGTATAGAGGAAACAAAGCCGGTGGTTTCACGTATCGACGTCCATCGCCTGCCAAGTGCACGAAGTCTCGGCGGTAGCTCCTCTCGACTTAAACAACAACTGAGACTGAGCCGGAGCAGCGCCGGCAACAACAACAACGCCGCCGACGACGACGACGACCACCACCACGTTAGACGCAAGTGATGAATTCAAAGTTTCCGCCGCCGAAACATTCCATTAACGATCACGTCGTTATCCGCGCGCGCGCGTGCTGCGGATCGGACGAGGAAAGGTGCCCCGCCTGTGTGGTCCCCCCACCCCCACCCCCCCACCTCCTCCTCAGGCGCCTAATTATACATCTCACCTTTGTAAAGGGTTAATCAAGTTCGATGTTTACCAAATGGCTTAACCGCACCTCTTTCTCCGCGCGGAGTTTGGTCGGCGGACGGATTGGCTGGTTTTAAGGTGGATAAGCCGCCGCACGCACCCGGGATATTATACGTATTTAAACATGTGCAATTTCGGATCCGCGCGATTAGATCATACGAGAACGCAAAATCATTATAGGTACGTTTCTTCGTTCAAAGGGTTATTCTCATTTACTTCCGCTTCCACTAATGCAACTACTGATCAAACGGAAACTAAATTTGTACGCTTAATCAGATACGCTTCTCAATTCTCCCGTTTTTCCCCCGCGAGCTTTGTGAAAAGCCAGATATTTGAGAACAATTAATGTTTCACTTTAGTTAGCTTTTAATTAGTTGGGTAATTCAATTACTTTTTCGTTACTTTTACATGGGCCGTAACAAAAATAACGCGCCCCTAACCGCTTCGCGGAGCTTTGCCAATGATTTTCCATTGTTAACGGAAACGTTTGACAAATCATTCCCACGCGATTCGGTGGATTGGTTTATTTTCTTATTTGCCAAGCTTTTAAATGGTAAAACATTACGACCCGAGAGTAGGGAGATAATGATTATTTTCATTTTAATGATTGGTGGTTATCAATAAATTTAAAATTTTGCACGGATGAAACTTAATGTTTTTTACCAAAGCAAAATTGTTGACTTCAAATTCGAGGATGAAATTAATTAATTATTGATTCTCGTAACTGCTTATGATTAATTGATTATTGATTTTCATAGTCAGTATTAAAACAGATCCGAATGAAAGTACACCAAAAGTTGTCGATACTGAAACTTACTACAGATAATACTCGAGATAAATATTTGTGCTACAAGTGCGATAAGTTAACGATTGTGTGAAATTGTCATAACGCAAGTTGATTCTATAAAATGTCCTTTACTGATTTGAAACTATTCTGCATGGAACAACAAAATTTGTGCCGTACGATTTTGATAACAATAATATTATATTGAAAAGAATTCAATAACGCAAATAAACGGTATATATTCTCACTTTATACAATTTTATTTAAATATTTTAATTTATATGCAATATTTTATTATTAAACGAATAATCATTCGTCTTATACAAGTTTTAAATCATTTTAAATTAATCATAAAAGTGTGTTAAATTGAGTTACTCGAACGAAAAGGAATAAACAAAAAGTCGTCTCATTGAAAATGTATATCGTTAAACAACTTTTTATATTAAAATACTTGGGAAAAAGTTGAAAATCTTAGTTATTAGCAAATTACTTTATCAAATGACATTTCAATTGAACAATCGGAACTGGTACAATGGGAGGCAATAAAACAGTCGAACAAAATCCGAGTAATATTTCTTATCGCCAAGGGAAGCATCTGCGCCGCGTTTAATGACAAGTCAGAAGCATAAAGAGTCAGTAGCGGCAAAATTAGCATCCGGGGAAGCGATGCATATCTAATATGCAAAATAATAATCCAGTCAATTTTTCTCTCATTATGTTTGAATGGAGAAAAATGTACGGCTGCATTCTGCCGCGACGAAACAAAGAGTTTATTACAGAGTTGAATCGTCGAAATGAGTTTGTTTGATGGTTGGCGGCAATTTAAATGCGATAACAATTCAAGGTGAGGGTGGCCGGACTTAAAAGTATGCGAGCCAGCCAGCGGCGCTGTCGCGTTCTAATAACTGTCGTACCAAATCGAGGACCGAACAGCGACGAGCGAAAATACGTCCCCGTCCGTCCGTCGACTGCGCCCTGCGAATTAAGATTGATAGTTCAAGATTTGTCGCAACGTCACTCGTAAACCGAGGAGATACGTAGGCCCCTCCCCCCCGACAATTGGAGGTGTCGACTCATTTAAACTTTCAATTTCGCGCCCCGTCATTCTTTCCCTTCGTTTCCACCCAAAAACCCCGCGCGCATTGATTATTTTAATTATTCGTCCGGCCCTGTCAGACTGCATCCTCGAACCCCCCCGTCGACATTATTATTGTACGAACAGTGACCGATATGTTTTATTTACCGGCCAACCAACGCGTTCCATTCATTTCACACTAAGATGCGTCCCATAAATTCATATATTATTAATTATTACTCCACTTTAATCATTGTATAATGTCCTTCACCGAATCGAATTTGCATTTACTATGCACGGATTTTAATAGGGAAACGCTTTGGCAGCCGTCCATCCAATCGTAAATTTAACTAGATTACATTTCGACAATTTTACGTCGAATTAATTTAGATTATATCTTTACCTATTTTACCTTTGCTGATCGAATCGCATTCATCTGCACACAGAAATTTTGTAAATTATCTTCTTGAACGAGAATCATTTCGAATGGTTATTAACGTTTAATGATGAGCCGCTATCGATCGGTTTAAATTTTTACACGGATAAAAAAGAAAGTATTTTACGCGTTCGTTTATTTTTACTTATCATCATTTACTCGCGCATTGTACGTATTATACAAATATGTGTACAAGGTAGACAAATATAGGTAGAGGAGAAGACTTCTTCAACGGCACATCACAAGCGTGCTGCGTACTATTATTGTAGCGTATGTAACGTGTTCATTTTGCGTTATGACCATTCTACGGTAAACGCTTACGCGCGCGTAAATGCGTGCATGCATTTATTATGCGACGCGTTACGCATTACACAATGAGTGCGCGTGAGAGCGCATTAGCGCACGTCTCCAATTGGTTCGCAGTGCGTGCGCGTTCACTTCACGAGGGCGTCGTCGTTTATCGCATATTTATCGTTTCATTGCGAAAAATTTACGCCGAAAAAAAAAGTGTAACGTAAACTTTCTGCGTTGCACGTTAACGCGGCTTTTTTTTAAAATTAAACTTCTTTTTAACCGGTCGAATAAAATTCTGCGGGATATTTCATTAAAAATCCTTTTCGTAGCGTAGATCAGCGAAATATTTTGCTCGTACAACGAAATGATAGTATATAATATTGATGGGGTATAAAAAATTAAATCAATTTTATTGACTCGACGAATCTAGTTGGGAAGTTTATAAATTGCGCATTTTCTACAATCGCGAATAATTGGAAATATTTAATTTCCCGTAGCGAATATCGAATGGCGGAAACGGGGCGGTATTATCCGCAGTTAAAATAAGATGGGTTTACGTATCGGGATGGATTTTTATTCAAGTTGCGGAGGGGCTCGTAAAACGATGTCAAACGACGGAGGTGACGACGAAGGCGACAGTTACTATGATAGTATTTTGAGGACGGGGTAGGAAAGTAAGTAACTGTTTGTTGCGTCATAAAAGACGCGCGAGACACGAGAGGTAAAGGCGCGCGCGTGGTCGTGGTTGTTGTCGGCTCGCGTAGGGATGTCAGCGGTTGACAGCGGTGCGCGCGCGAATTGGCGCCGAGTTGGGAAGTGTGTCGTTTGGAGCAGGTGTGCGCGCAATAGCGGGGCGACGCTGGCGGCTGTTGCGGCTGCTGCGACCAATGCCTGCAACCAGCCAACCTGCGGAATAACGACTGAAAACGCCGGGGCCTTCTAACTCGCGCACCAGAAGGAACTGAAACATAGCGAAACTATACGCGTCATCCAATGAGACTCGGGACCATCGCACCGGCGTAAAGTTGTTTAGACAGGTTACTCCATTGGGAGATAATGTATCTATCTATGCGTCCCCTCCCCACCTCCTGTCATCTCCCTCTCCCTCCCTCTCTCTCTCTCTCTCTCCCTTACTCTCCCTCACTCGCCCTCGCTCTGCCTCTCACTTATCCCCCCCCATTTATAATTCTCAACTCACCTAAGAAGCTTCGCGCACAGATGCTCACCTATTTTGCACGCTACGCTCCCTCACAATCGCGGCCACGTCAAAGCACTGCTACTTCCATTGCCAACTTTATACAAACGCAGCGCCGTTCGTCCCCCATAATCTATGTTTCGCCGCCTCATTTCTCATAATTTTTTACAACCCACTACTACCGCGAATTATTTTCATTCCAATATTATTTCAACTTACTTAAAAGTTTTTACTGCAAATGCATCAAAGTAAATTGCTTCGTTTCACTCTTTCTTAAAAAAAAAAAAAAAAAAATAGAAGGGAAAGGTGTTAAAAAAAGAAAGGAAAAAATTCAAAGCTTTCCCGCGACTAAGCTTTGAGCCGAGTGTTATAATTTAAATATCCTTCTGTGCAAAGAATTTACGTTGTTTTTAATTACTTTCGTATCGGCAAGTCTACAACTTAACACTTTTTTGAATTCGACGCGTTAGGTTCCCCGCGAGATGGATCGATCATTGGGGAAGAGTTGCAACTTTCTATCGGATTCTCATCAGTTTGTTTCTTGTTTATTATTTTTTGTATCGCTTTATTGCGGTACGTGTACATTTGCGGATGTAATCCTCCGTGTAAATAATGTTAGAAGAGCAACCATGTATTTTGAGATCTGATGTAAAAATCTGACTACGAGATTCTTTACGATTTATATGTAACGGGTTGGATTACAATTCTGATTTCAAGAAAAAATTACGTATGTTTATTTCATATTGAAGTTTGCAATTGACAATTCAATTATTCAAATACAATGAAGCTTTAATTGACTTGTTATTGTATTATTATAAGAGATTATTATACTGATTTTTATTTATCATATCAATTCTGCAATTTCTTTTCCGTAAGATTTTAATTGAAAATTTCTTATGCAAGCTACATTAACTCGAATGTTTATAGTATTCCTGCACAAATTAATTAATTTGATACTAATTTAAACCTTACTTATAACTTAAATAGTTTTAATGTAAATAAGCAGAAGTACACAGTTGAAACTAATTAAATAGGTGAAGTCATTAATTTGTGTTGATACAACGGTGAAACAACTGCTATGACAACATAATCACCTCTGTGAACGTAACAAACCAACAATGGCAAACCAATGCATTAACGTCTGCATTCCAGTATTCGTAGAACTGTGAAGTATTAATAACACATTTCTGTCGTTGATATCACTCAAAGTTTTGAATATTTTGAAGTATATAGTAATTGCAATTAAAAACAAGAAAAGTTTTAAAATTTTGAAAACTTGTAGTGAAAATAAATATGCATTTAGTTATTGAAATTAACTTCATATTTAGACAGAAAAATAAATTACGAACATTACGAAAAATAAGTTATTAATTTTAGGTGTGTCATTATATACACACGTGCAAGCTGCACAAAGCTCGTACATTCCCTATCACTTCATTATTAATTCATTTTTTAAGCTGCCTTGTTAATACTGAAATTCGGTACTTTAATAAATACAAAACTTTATCCTTTATTTTGGATTTAGCGTTAAAGCTTTATGTTTCACAAAGTTCTTATTCCCCGCCCAGTAACGAAATCAGGCTGTAAACCGCAGCATTATCATCATAGTACTTTATTGTTAATTAAGGTTGAACATATTTAGAAAATTAAATTATCCCTTAGTAATAAGCGACGACAATTTTTCATTAATGTACACTTAAAATGTTGTGTTAAATTTTTTTTCAATTTCTCTATTTTTATCGTGATCTTAATAATAATTTGTACAAAATGTTTTTAAACCGATGTAATTATAACATATGTTTTTGTCGGTTTAACAGCAAGAATATTAAACATACTTTTGACAATTCATTAATAATTGCCACGCAAAACCCTTTAAACTAGGTTTTTCAAATTCAGTTTCACTGTTTTTCAAAATACCCTCTGACGGCAATTTGAAAACGATATATCAAAGAATTCTAAAAGCTCAATCTCTAACTCATCTGAAACTCTTTCATCTTCACTCATTAAAAACATTACTAAATAAAAATTACAATTGTTTCCAACAATTGTTGATAAAGTACGCTGAATCTTTACTTACGTATTCTTAATTTTGTTACTTTTAATGGAAAATAATAAAGTTGTGAAGTGAAATGAAAAAAATTATTCTGAAATCGAGTGATGTAAAATCGTAAAAAGTTTTACGATATTTGATAAGAGATGGAAGAGGTGGGAAAAAGTTCCTGCAGACTCCTTTGTACTAATAGATCGTAAGATTTAAAATTTGCTGAACGAAGTAAAGCTTTATGATGAATGGACCATTTTTTATCAAAAGATGTTATCATTTAAAATGATTCTTAAATTGTCACGAGTTTTGCACGGCATGGTTAATAATAACGAAGCGACAATATTTTAATCGGAATATTAAAAGGAAGAATTATTCAAAATTGGCATTTCATAATTCACCGCCTAATAATTAGTATTACATCAGTAATACAATGTATGAATTTAATTTTTTTTTTTTTGGCCCTGTAACAAAGGATGTTTTGGCAAGTGCAAAATTATATCCTTCATTATATGAGGGGAATTTGCGCGAAACAGAAATCGAAATAAGAATAGGACTTTTGTCTCTGAAATGTGTTAAGCGGATACTTTGACGATGCTTTAAGCTTACCAAATAGTTTGAATGACAAAATAACATTTGCAAGCGCAGTGTCACACAAGGAGTTTTGAGGCGCAATAGCCTGCAATAGGATTTTCTCGTGTTTCTCGTAAAGTCCAATACAATAATGCGCGAGAACGTAAAAAGAATCTTTTTAAAAGAAAGATTTGCCGTGCAAAGCGCTGCACAAATCGCTTCTTTTCTGGTCTGATAATCGACGTTAAGTCGATTAAGAACTCCGTTGTTGGGAGAACATGCCGAGACATTTCGAGGTGGTTCTCGAAACAACGCCGTTGAATTTGATAGAAATTGCCTCCACAGTTTCCATTAAACTCGGACGCTAATATTTTTAACCACCGGAAAGAATGGTACAATAATACTTCGCGCCATCCGTCATACATTAAAAAAAAAACATTATTCGACTGAATGTTGGCCGTCGCGGTTCAAACGCCCGAACTAATACAAAAATACGATTTGCCCGCATAATGACGTCTTAGATTGAACAAGTTGTCGCGATACAAATTGAGTTTTACCGGCAAGTTTTAATGCCCGCGCGCGCGCGGTAATATTCGGCCGGTCGTTTATTGCCGGGCGCACTTTTTCCAAAAAGTAGCCGCGAAAAAATAACCTCCGTTGGAGCGGCGAATGCGAAATCCTAAGTTAATATAACATCTTTGCGCAAGTTTGAAGGATTGACGGATACGAAACTACGGTCAATCAAGTTATTTCAGTCGAACAAAAATGAGAAATCTGATGCAGGCAAAGATTCGAAAGTTTAGCTACGAATCCTCGACCAATTGAAGTTGAAGGAAAAAAATGTACAGCTCGCGGCGCCCGGTACAGCTCGTATACCCCGGACGGTGGAAGTGGCGATGGCAGCAACCGAGAGAGCTCCAATGACGTTCTCTCGTCGGAGGATTTCAAAACTTGGACGAACGCGCTAGTTTCGACAAAGATATAGACAAATTCGCAAAATCCCTCCGCTTGATTTCGAACGGTCGACGCACAATTGCCTCGGCCCCCCTTCCTATCGTTCAAAAATCTATTTTGATTCGCCCCTAAGCCACGAGCTGTCACTTCCTTCCAGCCCGGATCTCGGAGCTTTTTCATACCGCCGCGCTCCTTTCCTTGTCACTTATAACGCCGCCTCTTTGTCTATCGCGGCGAGCGGCAAAGTTTGCTCCGCTCTTCGTCTCGCGCGCGCGTTTCCACGCCAACCCCCGGCGCGTCGTAAAGTCAGTCGGGCGCGTGGAACGAGGCCCCTCGCTCGCTCCTTTTCCGACCCACACCCTCCCTCCCGCCCGCGCGCGCCCCCTCTCCCTTCCCTATCTCGAGCTATATAGTGTGGCGTAGGTTAGGTCCGTACGCGCAAACACACGGATAGCGATCTTTCATTTTACGTCTACACACGTGTAAATGCACAAAATATCCCATATTAAATCCCATAAAAAAATGACATAAACTTTACCCCGTCGCTGTCGCTGCTAAATCGTATTTTACGACCGGCCATCAACCCGCCTGATATAATCGCAATTTAATTTATTTTCGTTGCTACATTTCGACTTTTCCCGCCCGACTTTTTCCGACCATTATTATTAATAATTAATGTAACGGCGAAATGAGGAGTGAGCATTGTCAAAATACAACATCGAGGCACGCTTCGTTTCCTTTCCCCATTCAATTCCACTTTTACTTACCGCGCAATGTAAACCGTGCAAAGATTGCTATTGTTTTAACTTCATTATTTTGTCCTTGGGCGCATTTACAGAAATATGCTCGCTTTTAATTATTCCCCCTCCCCTTCTGGTTTCAGTTATTATCATGAATTTGAAAATGCCACTTCGATGCTTTTTAAAAGCTTTGTTATACGATTGTAGCTTATTTCACTTAGCTTCCCTTTAATCAACATTTCAACCGGCTCTCAATCCAATCCGACTGGTTGCTTTTATAAGTACGAGCAATTATTATTTGCGATAAGTAATTCCTTTTTGTTGAAATATTTACGGGAGAATTATGCGCGAGCGTGTGTCGTTAACACATGTATTTTTACTTTGGGCAAAAAATCGTTTTGATATAAAATATTCTCGCCTTTTTTTGTCACGCCAAAGAACTCGATACAAGAAGGATTGGTTACAAAGCGTTGGCGAGATGGCTTGCGCAAAGGCGATTGAAATGTGAAAAGGCAGCGGATGTTATAGTTTTTTGAATTTTGTGTTTCATAAAAGCCGTGCGAAAAAAGTTCGCTAATCACTCGAACGTAATATCAACTCTTTGTTAGACTGAGAAGCTTGCAATCAATGGGATAAATTTACGTTGTCATATTGATTTAAAGCATGTTCCTTTACTGTCACGTATCCATAGACCGGTCGCATAATCGAATTGTCATCGAATAACGTACGGATATATTTATTAGAATATTTATTACAATTCGGAAGATAACGTAAGGGGAATAAAAATGCGTGCGCAATAACAACGAAGGAGTATGCTTTTCATATGAATAAACAATTGAACAAGTTTAGATTTCATGTATTATTAAAATATTGTTTGTTGTGAGGCCCAAATTAAATTTTTTTTTCTTTAATCCATATATGGCCATATATGTTGGAAATTTTCAGCGAATGTTTTTGTTTCCATATAAATTATTAATTATCTTAATGCAATTTCATTAATATATATGTATACATCAAGAGAGCTTTTGCAAACTTTATACAGCGCAGGGGTATTGTACAATAATCAAATTTCAAATTCAAGATCTTGGATCATTAAAATATTATCAGTCGTTAGACATCTCAGCGGACCTTCAACGCGCTCGACTGAATGGAGTTCCGCCATTTATACTCTCCAACTAAAGTGTTTCTGAAGAAGTAAATTAATAATGGCGAGATGACACTTTTATTTCAAGTTTTCTAAACGCAAGAGCATAAATTAATTCCATTTAATAATTACAACGTCAAAGAGAATTCAAAGAGAACATTTTAATTGTTATCTCGATTGTACGGTATTAATAAATAATTAAATGTATATAATATAGAGATGTGATAGAACCATCTGGAAATACTTTCCTTTACAAATGTCTTTATAAATTTGCACAGTTCGACAGTTTGTAATTAATTATTAAGAATATTATTGGCGCGCGAACGCAGAAATTGCCAGCTTTCCAACTGGAATACTTTCCAATTCGGATCAAACGTTCGCATTGTCTTCCTTTTCATAATTGAATCAATAATTCAGCAATAAGTATTACCCTTCGTTAATGTACAATTCTCTGTCAATGCAATTATCGATCATTCGGACGATCCGGTTATAACGCGAGCATTGAAAAATGATTGAAAAAAAAGAAAGAAAGAAGAAAAAAGGAAAATGAAAAATTGAAAGAAGGAAAGGAAATTGTGCCGCAATTACCGGTGGATTGCAAATGAAAACGAAACGAAATTAAGTGTGTGCACTTGAGAATTGCCGAATGTTTAAACACATGAATTTTATTGATGTTTTATATCTAGCAACGTATTAAATATTCGTTTCCAAAGAAGACGATTTACCTAACTGCAAGCTAACCTACAAGATTGTTTCCAGTTCAATGAATTGCTTGTTCTACGAATCAGAATTCAATTTGTATTCGGCGTATTCAAGCGGGTAAGTTTTGTGGATCGATTCCGCGCCAACTCTTACTGACAAGGCAATCACATTCGAAAAGCCTGCGTGAAGTTGAATTTTTCATCTTTATATTGTAATTAAAGTCAAAGCCGTTTAATTTCATTTAATTCATATTTTCCCGCATTATTTCGCCCCGCGATCAAACGCCGGGCAAAATTGCATTAAATCTCCGCGGCCCGATTACACGTAACCTTACACTTAGTCGCGTCTAATTACGCGGGATTATTTTATTATTGCACAGTTATCTCGGACGTGAAGAGTCTAAATGACGACATTTATTTAACGTTACAAGCGAATTAAACTCGCGCGATGTTTATTTCTCCGCGCTTAATTATCGCTATAATAATGCCAATAAAGTGTCTAGCCGGTGACGTTTATTATTTTAATTTATCTGACAATCATCTTGATCACCTTTAATACTGACGAAATAAAATATATGTTTATCGACAGGCGTGATTTCCAACTAACGAGCGACACGTGTAAGCCTAATTTATGTGCAATTAACGGATCCTCGGCGTTTACCACTAACCCTTGCCACTTGGGGGGGAAGAAAAAATGCCAACCGGCATTGCCGCGGGATGGAAAACATCCTCGACTATTTGCATCTGGAACCGGCAATGCGTTTCGTGCCGCTAAGCAGAAATGTCGTTGCGTAAAAGCACGAGCTCCGTTCATTGTCGTCGATTCGTACTGATTCACGCTCTCCAATATTCAACAAAGTCAAGCATTTCAAAACGTGCGCGCAGCAAACACGGAATTGATTTCGAAATATTGAGATACGCGTGCAGACTTTTTGTGACCCCGCTCGTTCCCGCCGTCAAATAACATTAACAAATGGGCCGCAGTCACAATTCGCGCGTTTCAATCTATTAATTTAATATTACACGATTAATATAATTAATATATGTCCAATGAAAGCACTTGCAAGATTAAAAATGTGCGCGCTCGCAAATGGGATGGAAAATGACGTCGACGGAAAATGCGCGGGACTAAAAAAAAAAAGGTCGTTGCATTTTTATTTTGTATCCTTGCACTTGTGATTATTAATATTTGACAAGTTAAAATTACTGTGCAATTATAATCAATCTAAAATGCACTGAAGACAATTACTTTGAAAAAATTGCAGCAATAGACACCTTATCGAGCTGATTTATGTAAGTTTTCTTATTATTTCCGGAAGTTTCATAAAGGCCGTTTGTTGAAAACTGTAGAAACTTATTCCTAAAAAATTTTCTTGCTGTAAATTGTAACAACGGAATAAATGTGGAAGTAGGTGTTTTTTTCCTCTATAAAATAAATATGAAACTAAGAGTTTTTTATTGTTTATAAAGAATAATTTGTTGTATACTTTTGTTAAGTAGTGGAATCAAATATTGGTATAAAATTTCTTGACGAGAAGACAGAAATTTTAACATTATATTTTATTTTCTTTACTAGCAAATTTGCAGCTTGCCAGTCAGCTATTCCCGAACCAGATAACTGTCTTTCCTCTTGCTCGCAGTCTTTATTTTCCCTCATAGTCTTTATTTGCTTTTAAAGTTTCTCTTGTCACGTGTACCCATGACCGCACGCGCGTAAGCTTGATTTTTGACCGGAACAGGCTCGCATTACATCATCCATAACATTTCTGTTATTGCGATTTTCATCAAACCGTATTAAGGATTTATTTTATATTTAATTTACCCTTAAATAAAACCTTTCAATCAACTAATACACTATACTGTAATATACTGTGTCAATTTTAACTTAAAAAATCTTACCATATTGTTATTTTAAGATAATTAAAAATGATAAGTTTTACGTTAAACGTAAAATACAAAACCACAGGCATGCGACAGGACAAAAAAAAAAATTAAAATCTGCCAACATGTTTTCCAACACCACTAATTACTAATTACATGGTTCAACCGTGCTCATTGAAAGATTGGAATCAAAAAGATTAACACCTTATTAGGAAGTATTCTACAATCAGGTTAGTCTGACGAGAACCCCATATGGCCTTTGTGCTGAAAGTCTTAATTAACTATTGAAAAATTATGGGAGCATAATCTAAATCAGGAATTCAGAGAATTAACTTATTTACGAAAGAAGAAAAATTAATTAAAAACGAACAAACATTTATTGAAAATATATTATAAACCTATTGAAATACTATGGAGAAACTATTTTTAGATATCGACATATATTACTATATATCGAGTATATATGAAGTATTTTAGCTATCGTATTTTAATGAAGACCTACTAGACCAATATTGTTCTACAAACTGTTTTATTTTGTCCAGAATATATGCTTATCAAAGATGCAAATTTAACATTTAAACAATAAAGATAAAATTTCAACAATACGAATTAAAAATTTAAAAACAAAATATATGCCGGACTCCAAATCCGAGGATTTTTCATCAGATATTAACCATTGATTCGTGGAGACGTTGTTTGAGGGTTGCGCAGGGGATATCGGTCACAATTTCCTATAATACAATAAGTTGACCGTCGTACGAAAACTGCTTATATGCTAAATATAGTGAAAGATCGAACATAAATGGAATGCATAAATCAGCATTGGCGAGAAAAGAAAATAATAATAATAATAAAAAAAAAGAGCTGACTGTTTGTATTTGATATCTTGGACAGTTGTTCATTTAAAGTTTCATAAAGTTGAGTATAAAGTATATAAAGATGAAATAAGGAAAAACTTATAAATATTGAGAAGTTTTGGATTGGCAAGAAGGGAGGAAAAGAGTGGAAGCAGGAGGAGAAGTAGGAGGAGAGGAAGAAGGAGAGGAAGAAGGAAACGCGAAAGAGAGAGCTTTTGTCAGTGGACGCAATTGGCAGGAAAAAGGCCAAGGTGGCGAGCAATGATGAAACGGGAGACGCAGACGAATGGTAGAAGGGAAGCAGGTGAGAAAGGTCAAATCAGTAAGAGAGATTGCAGGGAGGGATGCGCGCTCAAAGAAGAACTTTATTCGAGATGATCTTGTTTACCTACCGGGTATCGATTTACCGAGATCGAGATACTCCCGCACAGAGGGACTGAGGAATCCAGGTGGGACCACCGGTGGCTCGTTCGTCGGATTATTCCTCTCCTCCACGTCGTCGTCATAGTAATAGTCTTCCTCCTCCGGGTCCAAAGGTTTCGCGCGTTTTGACACCTTGTTCTCGTGTTCTTTTACACCAACTGCAATAACAGCGATTCATTTTAGTTATGACGATGCCGTTGTATGCATTTCATTTCATTTCTCAACGTTTTATTTTTTCATTTTTTTATTTTAAATGGCGGTGGTTTTCTAGTAGACGTTGAACTCCAGTATAAACATTTGTAAACTAGTTTTGATTTTTGTATGAATTTTATATAAAAATGAGTCCAAATATTATATCTATAAACATTGAATATACATTTTGAGACAAAGAGAATAAATTAATTAATCAGTTTAAAATAAGAAAATAAAACTTTATTGCGTAAATCTTGTCAATCTTTAAAAGACGAGTGTCCTAGTAACGTCTTCATTTTACTATTGCCAAGAGCTAATGGATAAAGTTGAAATTGTCCGTTAAAATAAGTCAACCAAATACGTACGAAGTCATAAGGGAAAAACATTGTTGGTAAATCGGCTGAATAATTTAGTTCCTGTGATGAGAAAATACGAAAAGCTTTGAGCCAGACACGCAGAGTTAAAACTTGATTCAACAGTTGCTACAAAGAATACGAAATAACAAAGCATAGGAGGAAATGTAAACTTTATATAACTAGTGTATAAATATAAAACGTTTTGTTTCTTAATCACATTTACAAAATGACAATGCCCGAGCTTTTGGTAATGTGACTTCAATATTAGCTTCGTTTTATATTTATTAAAGGATATTATATTATCTCGAAATGTCATTATAATCATAATTTAGTATTACTTCAAAAATTTTATAAAGTTCCTGATTGGTAATTGGGTTTTAATAATACGACAAGTTATTAATATTTATGTGAGCTTGAAGTAAACAGGAAATACAAATAGATTATACATTCCTTAATTTAATACCTTTAAAATTATAAATAAAATTAAATTTAACTGAGTTTTACAATTATTAAATAATATTGCTTTTATTTATTTACTAGTTTATTCTTATAAAAATAAATTCTGGAAATTAAATATGTTAGTTATATTTATTATTTTGATCAATAATTATGTAAAGTGTTACGCGGTGTTGTAACGAGGACAAATATCAGAATAACAGAGGAAGATCTTAAAAAGGGGATGCAATCGATGTTGCCTATCGCCAGGCTGAGAATCGTCGCGTTTACTTTCTCTCTTTACTTTAGTTGTACTTAAAGGCATATTGAAGGTGTGAAAGTAAATATTTTTAAAATTTTCATACTTCAAGGGGATAAGTTTACAATGTGTGCAAACTTATAAAATATAGCTGCAAATGTATTATTAATATATAATGTGTTGTTACAATAATTATATATAATACAATATATTTGTAAAAACAAATTAAATAACAGCTTCAAAAATTGTCCAACAATTCTTAAAGACAGTGTTGAAATTAACTTTCAACTCGCATCCATTTTCACTGAGTTAAAGTACATGTACATATACGGTGTTGTTTGCCTTTGTTTTTCCCTTAAATTTTGATATTATTTCATTAATAAACACTCCTTCTGTGACGCAAACTTTAATACTTTCCCATCATGTAAGGTTATCTTTTTCTACCAAGTCGCTTTTTATTTTCTTTTTCGCGCTGGCAATTACCCATTAGGTGAGACTACAAGATTAAGCAGAAGTTGGGAGATCTCGAGTGACCTTCCTTTTGGTTTCGCGCTTCTATTTAGAGTCAAAATCGTTAAGAAAAACTTTTTGACGCGGCTCTTTACTCGAAAACATGATATACTATATAAAGCAATTAAATTCATCCTCGTCAGATCTAGCTCTGTAAAATCAAAATTAATTTACCGTCTGAATTCATTAAATGTGTACAAATATTAAATTAAAATTAAACAAGATACATAAGAAGAAAAGAGGATATAAATAAAGATTATACTTTTCAGTTGTATCGTTATTAAATATATTGTTTATGTCATTAATGATTATTATATTATGGTATGTATTAAATAAATATATTGCATTATATGCAATACTAATCAAAATGTAAAGAAATTGTGTATTGCAACATAAGATGAAGTGCGTTTTAAAAATATAATTAAAGTAAAATTGAAATCACATGTACATACAGAAACTAACCAGTCAGGATTCAGATAAATTCAGCTACTTCGTGGTGACATAAAATTCACATGAGTTTCGCGAAGGGCTAAATAGCTTTAAAGCCAGTCAATAATTGAATTAGCAACCTCACACTGTTAGCAAATATCTCACTTTGCACATATTGAGCTTCAGAATACTTAATGCACTTCAAAACGCAGCAGTTTGCAGGAGACATTATCTCTATTATTAGTATCTCCAATTTATTATCCAATTAATATGGTTTTTCTGTTGAAATTATGAAAATAAAGCAAGTTTAGAATTCCTTAAAATGTACCTCTTGCATTCAACTATATTATTGTTAAACTCAAGCTATATTTCTGAAGGCAACGTTCAGTTTCTGAAAACAAATTTTATTTAATCTTCGGCTTAAGATAAAATAAATAATTTTAAAGGATAAATTTATGTTACAAGTGCACAATGTGCATAAATAGTTCAATACGACACTATAATTTATTATAATTATACGTTTGCAATACGAAACTAATTTTACTATAGTTAGCATTTATAAATGCATAGAATTATTGAACGTAATCCTGGTCACACCGTAGCTTTTGAAAAAGTGATATAATATCCAGCATAATGGACTTCCTGCACACGAAACAATTCTTTTATGAGACAGAAGTTCCTTTTGTTGGTTAGTTTACACACATATATAAATGTATATATATATGTATAAAAGAAAATCATAAACGAACTCGTTTAATTTTCAGCGAGTGCGCAAGAACTTTTTTCGTAAGGGAGAAATACGAATCTACGGCTGGTTATGGTATATTTTTTGGTTAAATACATAGCTTGAAATGTTAATGCGACGACAGCCTGAGAATATATTTTATTCAAAAATATCTTTAACGAGAGACGGTTATTATACATTTTTTATCTTTCCATTAACCAATTCGCTCTTTGTTGAGTTTCATATTAAAATTTTCTTCGTAGAAGGTATTGACGCGCCACTTGAAATAATTATATATCTTTTTTTTCACAATTTTAGTTCAATGTGTTACTTTTATAATCTGTATTGAACTGATAAAATATTTATCCCGCGATTAATATAGCTGGCACTGAGATAAATAATTCGTAAAAATTTACAAAATGTATACTGCAACAATTAAAGTTTTATCATTTGAATATCAAGAGCTAAATTTCTAATGTACACGGAAAAAATGTTTCGTAGCTACACTGGTATATATATTTTTAATCAAAACATATTGAACTATGATTGGGGTAATAAATACGATATTGGCTGAATATTATTATTTAAACTAAGTCTGCAATATGAAACTTCAAATACAGTACTATATAATTTTATAAAAAAAGATTAATTATATTCAGTAATATATTTGACATACGAAATTCATCAAGCATATAACATGTTTTACTACATGATATTACAGTGTATCAGAGATATTTAAGTTGTCTACTTAACTTTTTATGAAAGTTGCCATCTTCTTGAAAAGGGAGTCGTTAACTTAAATCTGCTTTACTAGTTTATTGCTCAGCATATTTCAACATATAACAACACATTTTTTTATCGATATTTTTTACTAAAAGACACACATGATCATAAAAATTAACAACATGATTTTATATTTAAATCAAATATTTTCTAATAGATTTTAAAGTTCACTAAAATTTTCATTAAAAACTTCACAAAATCTTTCTCCATTTAATTATTTTGAAAAAGTGGTTATACTTTATGAATTAACATTGTTATTATTAAATTATTCAAAAAACAAATATAAATTTAAACGTTTACTTTAAACTATTATTTTTCAGTGATGTTAGAAATATAATACTTTGTTATACGTATGCAACGTTTTAAAAAAAGGACAAATAAATGAAATTTGTATCGTTAAGTTTATATATTAGTGGAACGCATTTCACATATGCTGAAAGTTACATTTCACGTGAAATCGAGCGAAATATTAAAAGCATGCTTTGTAAATACCAGGGGGAGAACCGAAGACAGATTATGGTACAAGTGTGATTAGAGCGTATCTCAGCAAAAGCAGATCATTAAAGCTTTCAAAGATAGCGACGAGGATGTGCAACAGGTTAAGCTCGCCGATTACCGATTCAGGATTGTCGTTTATGTTATGTGCGTGCATGTACATGTACGAGACAGATATAGAAATCAATGTTTCCGGTTTTAGTATTCCATTCATCGACAGTTTATGTTTACGTATTTGTGAACCCAACTTGTCGGTATACACCCTCAATCTGGATATAAATGCTTATTTAAATATACCATATCTTTAAATCGGCTGATTTTGGCTTACACGAAGTTAATTCGATAAACATGTAATTATATAACACGTGTTCTTTTGTATATCCTTTTTACGATGTCGAGAAAAGATTTAATTTAGGAATTATTATTTCAGATGTTTTAATTACACTTATTCTATTAATCACTTAGTATTTTCAAATATAACTGAACATTTTCATAATACAAATATGTGTCAGTAATTTAATGCACGTAAAATTTTTGACGTTTAAAAAATAAATGACATCATAATATATGCAATATAAGTAGAATGTTACTGCATTTGTTTATATATGTATGTGTATATATATCTTATTTTAATGATAACATCGCGGGAAATAAAATATAATTTCATGTTTTATTGGAAAGCGGTATGAAATAAAAATAACTGCCTTAAAACCGCATTTTACATCTTTTCGTTTATTCATGTCTGAATTCATTCCAAGAACGTTACTGGTATGTATTAAGCACGTCTCGATGTCACGAGAAACATCCACATCTCTCGCAATGTCTTAATCATTATTACTACAACATTCCTGTCTGTGAAATAGACATTCAAATGTTACTAACATTTCTAATGAAAATATCATATTTTGGAGTACAACTTGCTTCAGTGAAATCAATGGCATTACTTCATTATTTCATTCATTATTATCCCTAAAATTAGAATATATCTCATTTTATTTCTTTATTTACGTAAAAAAGTCATAATTATTATAATACTTAATGAAATAATTGATAAATCAAATTTTAATCTAAATAACCTTTTTGTAATAAAAAATTATTTAATTAAAGGCAATAAAAGATAATAAAATTTAAGACAAATATTATGTTTTTAGAGCAAAATCTCAAATGGTACAACTTTACGTCGATCTGATTTTTCGAAATTAAAATTTAATAAGAATGTAATACCAGAATTGTAATAAAATTGCATGACTGCTTCAGACATACCATAATCAAGCACTTCGTACAGTTGAGCATGCTATAATTTAGGATCTGTTCGCAATCAAATTAGTTACCTGATCATAAATATAATGCTCTTGATCTAATTACTAAAATTACTATTTTACTATGTAAAGTATATATATAAGCAAATGTACTACGTATATATGTGAACTTTTGAAAGAATATATCCTTTACTAAATATAATAAAAATGTTTTAGCATCAATGATTTAATATCTTTAAAAGCAAAATTTTAATTGCTATTAATAATCAAGATATTCAAACTTATTGCAATAAATATTTGAAATTGAAAATGTTCAATATAAAATTATGTGAGACCATCATTAATATATCATTAATTTTACATTGCTTTCGAAATACATCTTTACAAACAAGAGGTAATATTCACTTATCGATGTCTTTCAAGTGATAAAATTAATATTCGTATAATATTTTTATATTCCTTCTACAAAAATGTTTGGAAACGTTTATGGTTCCATAAGATACGAACTTTTATCACTTAACAAGTATATACCAAGCAACTGCACTGCAGGGAAGAGTGTCCTATTACGCATAAAATATACATAAATTATACTTGAACTACGTACATCCAATGTTTGCAGTCAATGTGTAGAAAAAAATTAGTAATCCTTAGGAAACGCTACTTGCATAGAACAATATACACAAAAATATACTTAAATATAAAATCCTGTATATAAATATTCAAATAAACATTAAGAAATAGTAATTATCATAATAATAGAATTATAATATAATGTAATCATTATTAATATAATACTATAATGTAACTATTGCATTAATTATAAATTTGTCATCGAGTAACACGCTTAAAATAAAACCTAATTTTAAGCAATTTACTTTAAGTAAATGAAACATCTCCCTTAAGGTGAAATTACAGTGCTAAAATTACAAAGTTTAAATCTGATTGATATTTTGTTTAATAAATGACATAAACTCGTTATCCTTAAAATATCCTTAAAACAACATTTAACAAGAAGAAATTACATTTTATTGAAGCAGTATCGAATGGAATTACGATGTTAACACAATTACATATATTATAAAAATATGAATGAACTTCGGTCCTTTAGCAATAAGATTTTATCTGAAAGTAGAAAGTGAACGGAAAGTGTTTTTGGCGTGCAAATGAAAGTTTCAAAAATAACGTTCGTTTTATTTGAGTCGAAAATATAGTTCTTGCATGATTAAATGATTCAATTTTTATTTGCGGATAACTTATTGAAAAAAAAGCTGCTCGCTAAAGAACTGAATGTTCATTCAACGCTTTATCTGACTATTTGTCACAGTAAACTGAAAGTAGGGAATTATATTTTATAAAAAGTATAATGCGAGAAATTAAGTAATAAGAAGGAATATAATTTTGAAAAATCTCACGAAATTAAAGAAATGAACAGTTAAAAAAAACATATGTTAAATTTGAATGTTCTTTGTACGTAATTAATTTCAAAACAAGAATATTTCCCTAAAACTAACGGCATAAACTATGACGCATTCGTTCACGGAGCTTTTAATAGGAGCGCAATTGAAAAATATAGGTAACGTAAACATAAATATAGTAGAAACGGGAAGGGCGTTTCGAACGAAAACTGGCAAACTGAAGCTTGATGTAACACAATTATGAGCGACGTTGAATTATCGCGACATATAATTAATTGTGACGGTGTGATTCGCGGGGGTGCGTGGCGATGCCCGTTGGAGTATAAATCAGCGCTTTTACAAAAGACGCGCAAACAAGTGTCGCCGCACGCACGCAACTGATAAGACGCTTATACCGACAATATCATTATTTAGACGTCTCTTTTGCGAACGATACAAGCATCATTAGGACACGCGAGCGCGCAACTTTTCAGTCCAATTATCTCGGGCAATTTTCAATTGCGCAGCAGTTGATCCTCCAGTCCGGGACCCTACTATGGACCGTACTTACGCTTGTTAGCAGCGACTCGGCATTACAGATTATACACTCCGCAAAGCCGCAAGCGGAAATCATTGCCGCGGATAATTATCGCGGCAATCCCCGGTTGCGTTCTAGTCGCGACACTCGCAGCGCGGTGCCGCGGTGATCTTCCGCTGTGATTTTCGCCTCGCTCCTCGGTCCCAACTATTCTCTCCGGGCCGTGTAAGAGCGGAAAGCCGCCAACTGGTAATTCAACTCCGCTTGCGATAGCGCGCCAACGAAAATACGCAAATCGACTGCCGTAGTAGGTGCGCGCGGATAACCGGCATTGTCAAAGCGGAGAGACGGCGTTAAGCCAATTAGGAGAGCTAACTTGGTTGCCCTGTTGTTGCCCGCGCGCGTTATCACCGTCGGTGCCCAACATCCTTAGCGCTTCGCGCGAGCCAATGGCAAGCGATCCTGCAATTGGCGACATTTATCCGCCAACGCGATGCCGTAAAAAGTCGCCAAGATTGTTATCGCATTGTCGACGGCGACTAACTTTTAATATTCCACGGATAAGTATTGCTGCGACGCGTGGCACGCTTTCCACCGAGCAACTTCCAACGTCTTTTCGATTGGCGTTATTCGCGCGATATTGTTATTACCTGGCCGTATTTATGCTCGCAATAATTGTCTGCGACCTAATTAGAGCCGGCACACTCACGTGAACAATCGTGTCAAGCTCCGAATATTTAATAAATTTTACACTGAGGGAAAAGTTGAGTTAATGTTATGCCGCTTTTCCCCCCACTGACTTTGCTAGTATTCTCTTAGTACCGGGCAAATTAATGAGTACCTGCCTCGAACATTATCGACGTACTGTTTTGTAATTTAGCATTATTCGCGTTGGTTTACAACACGAATCAGAGACATTAATATAAAGTCATGTATAACTCACAAAACTGTCTATTTAAGAATAATAGAATCTTCTTATGTTTAATAGATTTTCTATTTAATGTTAGTAAAAATTCACGGAGAGAAATACCGTTTGATAAATTGCAACGTATATAGGAAATCAGTGATGATAATGTCGCATTTAGCATTTTTAGAAAACAAATTTCATATTATACAAATAAATTTCTGAACAGTACAACTCACGTTGTAATTTTTAAAACTTTTAGAAGCACTGTTCAGAAATTTATTTCTATAATATGAAATTTGTTTTCCAAAAATGCTAAGTGGGACAATATCATCACTGATTTCCTATATACGTTGCAATTTATCAAACGGTATTTCTCTCCGTGTTCTTAAAGTAAAGAATAATTCTATTTATGATGAATAGATTCTATTTAATGTAAATAGAAATCTAACTGCATTTTTCTCAGTGTACATATCCAGTAACTTACAATAACTGAAATTGACAAGTGCAATAAAAGTAATACAAATTGTTAAAAAAATGAGCAAGAACAAGAAATGGATGAAGCAAGCGTGAAACGTTGTCAGTGTACAAATCAATGTAATTCGTCCTTTTGTTTTTACCGCAGCAAAATTATAATATACTGTCACTCTTTCACCTTGTTCCATTTGAAGACGTGTTTCTGAAACGCACGACTCAATTACACGATAACTGTTGTCATATTTATTTCCTAACAATCGAAATTAAAATTGGTTGGGACTTTCATAATGAGGTATGCAATGAGATTCAGTTATAATATCTTGTAATATTATAATAATGTTTACATTAGCATACGTATTTTAATGTCTTGTAATACAATATTCATTTTATAATTCAACTTTGAGTTTTTTCAATAAATTTTTCAGACTCTGCTCATACAAATATCATACATTAAGAAGCGATTGTGCAAAGTTTTGTTTAAATTGAAATAAATTTGGGAACTTTAAGTAACTTTGAATCAAATGAAGAAAATATCGAGAAAAAAAAAACATTTTTTTTAACTTCTCCAATATTTATTATTGACATTACAACAAAGTATTTGATGGACTCTTTCTTTTTTTTTCATAATTCTGATCCGCTTTGTTTGCTGCATTTCAAAGTTTTATTATGTATATAATTTTAAATTTATGATATCTATGGGCTAAGAATTAAATGAATACAATTTTTTAAAAAGGATGTTTTGAAAAATTTATTAAAAATAAAAAGAAAATTTATCAATGTTGATTAAGTGTATTTGTTATAATAAAACAATTTAACGCTTTAATTAATGGAACGTGAAAGTAACAAAAAATTTCTCTTATAAACACGTATATAAATAAAGCAATAAATATATCGAATATATAAATTAAATTATAAAATTACGTATGTTAAAATTTGCCTATGTACGTCCGCAATGTAAACATGCCTAACTAACTTTATAAACTAAAGCTCTGAAAGTAGTTTGCCAGCGTTTCCAACCGTGTTGATTTATCAATTTGTTCAATTCTGTAGCGCATAAGAAGTACAAGCGTGTGTATTTTTTATTCAAAAGTTTACTAGAAAAGTTATTAATGACGAGTTTGATTGCCGTTCTGGTTACATATTATTATGTGATAATTTAATATACTTTTATTAGTTTTATGCATATTTTAATAATGAAGTATTCATTGTATTTAAATAACTATTCAAGTTATTTACCTGATGATCTTTTATTAATTAAGTACTATTATTTTAACACTTTTTTACTCTTAAAATTTTAGGTATAAGTGGAAATGAAAATTTATATGCCAAGATATTGATAAATTTGATAAAATTAGAGGTTACTTTTTATACGATAGGGATCGTAAATAATTTACCGAAAAAACAACTCTTTGCATAATTCCGTCTTTGTCCATTTCTATTAGTGTCACTTTATATGACAGTGATTTACCAAACAAGCGAAATCTGCGAATTGGATTTAGACATCATAATCTAATTAAGATCCGAGTGAAAATGACATATTAAAATGACTCCTAAAGGGGCGAAACTTACGATTCAAAGTCCCAATTTACAGCTAAAAATTTTCGTTAATATTAAACAATAAATGTTGTTCAGTAAAAATTATATATAAAAGTACACATATACAATTAAAATCTACTTTTTAAATTTATTGTATAAACTACGTTTATTAGATATTCATAGCAAAAATTATAAAGTAAAAATGTGAATTAGAATTAATTTTACAATGTACAATATCAATAGAAAAATATTTAATTCTTGTTTACGTGAAATAATATATATAAATTCCGAATATTCAATTAATTTTCATGCCTAATTAATATGAAAATGATGCGTCAGGTTTTTAATTGATTTAACTGAATTATTTAATTAATTGAGATAACATTTGCGCCAGTGTGGTATTTGCAAAAGTTTAAAAGATTCAATCAGGAAAAATTGATTTCTTCTGAACAATATGAATGATAATTTGAAATAAAATGTGAATGAAGTATGAATAACCTTTGATAAATGCAACAGCTGGAATTAAGTGCGTGCCCCGTCTTTATTATAGACACGTTTCTAGTCGAGGATTGCTGTACGTGCAATAGCGTAGCTTTTGTATGTATTGTCCTCACGTTGAAGATCCATAGTATGTACAAGCAATCGCATGTCGTTCTACGTGGAAACATAATGCACGCAATTGCCTCCATATAACGTGTTGAAGTTTGCACAGATATTCAGTTTATTAACACAAAATCTTACAATTCGCACGCCAATTGTGCAAAAATTTACAATTGACTTTGAGCAAAGGAAAATTTGCCTGCGTTGTAACAATAAAAGGTCATAAAAATATTAGAGAAATTAAACGTCTGCATCAATTCATACAGCTTTCTAATGTCAATATAAGTGGTTATATCTGAATGAAAAGTAGAAAGAAATTTCCTTTCTTTTCTACTGCACTTATAAGAAACTGATGTTATAAAATAAAATAAAAAAAGCAGACAAAACAAAAGCAACAATTTCTAAGTTTATAAAAAGCAATTAGATATATTATGATTATATTAAACATTTTAAAGAGGAATTATTATAGCACCTAACTAACTGACAAAAAATAAATGCGGAA
>JABFPN010000142.1:0-66866 GCA_022817305.1 Leptoteleia sp. ZL-2020 | reverse complement strand
TTCTTCTTCTTTTTTTTTTTTTTTTTTTTTTTTAATTGAAATGAGAGTTTCAAACAAATGGCCAGTGAGAGGCAAAAATACGTTTATTCTAGACTGTTGATTTTCTTTCTGTATTAATATGTACGTTATAAAAACAGTATATTGTGAAAGAAGCATAGAGAACACATAATTCCAATGAGTGGATTGCACGAACTGAAAGCAAATGCTATATCATACGATTGCAAAGTACTTTTTTTTATATAAGCCCAAGAATTTTTCGATTTTATTATACACTTTTTAACTTATTACTTTCAACTGTTATACATATGTCCAAATTTTACGTTTAATAAATAAATAATTTATTTTGTTTCAGCTAACGTTGGCAGGGTTGTTAAATTTTTAGGAGCACCTCTTATAACAACCGGTGGATTAACTTTTGATTTTACTAAAAGGAAAACAGTATATCACGATGAGTTTTTTATGACTATTAGAATCGGAACTGTATCTTTCAGGGATATAGTTTACTTTTTCCTGTCTATTATGGATAGGTAATTAACAATGCGATACGTCCTTCAATTTTTAATAGCTAAGAGCAGTAAATCTTTTCCCAAATACACGTTAATACATTTTTACGAAAAGTTTTAATTGTAGAAAATTAATTTTTCTAAATAATATCAATATTTTTTATTTGTCCAGAATTCGTTATAAGTTACAAACGAACAACTGAAAATCTCAAAAAAATATACTCAATTTAAATTTTATTTGAAGTCTTCTAAGAATTGAAAAAGATACTTTTTATTAAATGAATTATCCTTGTGGATAATGTAAACATATTTTTGTTTCATAATTTCAGACACGACTGGCGGAAAGTGCACCTAGTTTATGAACTTAATGGTCAATGTCAAATCGTTGGAAAGCATACTTGTCAATTGGTCATGAAGTCTATGGTTGAATTTTTCAAGAAAAGATTGGACTTCATATATGGGAGTGTGGATATTGAAAATATAGCTCCGAAGGATTTCCCTCAAATCCTGAAAGATCACGTTGGAAATTCTTACAGTGGTGAGTACAATATTTCTTTTAATTATTACCGATATAAAATTAATTAGCAGAACGCTAATAGCACGAAATATTCTGAGAATGTTCTAAGAACGTTCTACTTCGTGTACTTAGATTATATTTGCGTAGAGTTTGTCACGTGGTAGGTAAATTAGCAGCTGCATAATATATATATTAAAACTTTTATACTGATTCGAGAGAGAGAGACTGATTAATTACTTCCTTGGGGATGTATTTAGATTCACTAAATCAAAATGTCTCACATCACTGAATGTCACTAATAAAGAAGTCACTAATCCACTATTCCCTACGTCGAATTTGTCTATAACAGTTCAATTCAGTAAAATACATTGACTCTCATTGGAAAATGTCATAACTGGAATTGAACATAAAATGTAAAATCTATAATCAGAAAAGTCCCGACAAATGAGCATGTTATAAATGAATTATTCCATAAATGATTTGATGCGCTAAAAAATTATTTCCCTATTACTTAATGTCTCTAAAAAAATGACGCTAACTGGAAATGTCGCTAAAATATAATAAACCGTGGAGTGGCATTACTGTACCTTATGTTACGTTCACATGACTTACACTTCGCATAATGCTAAGTGATTGAGAAGTGATTAAAATTATCACACCAATAGAAATAAATTTTTTCCATTCTTAAAAAGCAAAATTCAACATGAAGTTGCAATTGTTATTGGGAAAAACACTTAAGGTAATGCTGTAAGCCTGCTGCCACGGAGTTAGTGTTTTTGTAAATATTACTTTAAAAATGTTGATTTAATGCTTAACAAAAGTTTTAGCACATTCTTTGGGCATGGGAAAATTTAATTCAATTACAAAACCAGAATTTTTTAATCAGCTTTAATTATAAACTAAAAATTTTAGTTTAATTTTAAACTAAAAAAAAATTATAATCCAAAATTGAACTTTTACGTTGAGAAACTTCTTCATTAAATTACTACTATTATTAATAAGAAAAGATAAAGATTTCATAATTTTTGTTCTACAATTATCTTATAAAAAATTCCATTGGCAAATAATACAATTAACAAACGTAATTGAAGAAATTATACAATGAAAGTGCTCTCCTTTATTTAATTGAAATGAACGAAAACAAACTAAATTCGGTACTTTTTTATAAAAGCGTACATTGTCGTACTAAAAATATTCATATTTTTTGCTTATATAAGCCATTATACCGTAACGAATTATTAAAAAATATTTCGATCAACAAAAAAGAATTTCGTGATATAATGAAATACAATCCTCCATTGAACCAAAATATCAATTAACTACCCGAATATCAAAACCCATAATCGTTATGTACATATTTTCCATTAATTTGAGTCACTTATAATAAAGCTATTTAACTTAATATTTAGGTGTTTTTAATATTTAACAAAATGGTGGTTGTTGAAGGGTGGTATATGATATATCATCTTTTTTTGCTTGACAGTAAAGAGTTGTTCGAATTGTCGATATTTTCTTACCTTATCAGTTTTAATTTTCGAGTCCGAAAATTTTCCAACTCTGACTTTTCGTTAAATTTCAACGGTTGAAACTTTTCCTGCACATGACAAGGACAGGATGATTTCAACGGCAGCAAAAAGTAAGTTCTATTCATTTGAGACAAATTTTAATACACATTTTATTGATATTAACAAAATAACATACTGATGTCAATACTATTTGCTACTAAATTTGAAGTTCACTTTTGGACAAATCTGACTTTTTTCAGTTTAAGTTTTGAAATGTTAAATCAAATTTTTAGACAAGCACATTAAAGTGTATAATGCAATGTATTTACATGTATAATGTAATGTAAATTTTTAAGTAAAATACGTATTTTTTTACATTGAATCAAATTAATTTCCACATATATTCATGCATATTTTTGAATTTTAAATGAAGATAAGTGTATCGAACTTTAATTTTAGTACGCCCATAATATGATTTCAAATAAACTTTTAATAATGTTTTAAATTCGCATAATGCTAAGTGTAAGTCATGTGAATATAACATAAGGTACAGTAATGCCACTCCACGGTCTATTAATTTTAGCGACATTTCCAGTTAGCGTCAAATATCATTAGTGAAAAGTAAAATGCGGTCTTTTTCTTTTTATTGCAAATTAATTTTTCTGACATTGTATAATTATGGAACTTTTTCCGTAGTGATTAAGCATTTTCACCACCATATTCTGTCACTGATATTTCAATTTATGAAATTTACTAATGTAGGGACTTTATAAATTATGTACAATTACATTTCAAGACAATTATATTTAGTGACATTCAGATAGTGGTGACTTAATATATTCTAGACATGGCACGTGTAGAGAAATATGCAATTAGTGTATTTAAATACATCCCGTACTGTGCATCCTTGTTTCATTATAATCGTATCATGTAAGTAGTATTGTACTGAATTTTGGAACATATTTAAGAGGTGACAGGGCTGCCAACTCAATTTCTTCCAACTAGAATTCGGGCAGGTCACGTTTTAATAAAATTGTTTAGGGACATGAATGAAGAAAAAGAACTCACTAGTTCACAACTGTATATTTTCAATTTTTATAATCATATTTATTATCATTATACTCTATGCATAAAGGTGTCACTGTTACATGGTCTTGTATATATATTATATACTTAATTTTGTTCGAAACGAATTGTACTTCAAAGACACGGCTCTTTTTTCGGATGATCGAATTCCTGTTCGAACGAAGTCAATTTCAATGTCCACGTGTATTTGTTTTTCACGGTTTGTTCAGTGGATACCATTACAGCTAATCAGCAGTGAAATGTCTTTTGTTTCCGTTTTTGCCATTTTTTGTTTGTTTGTTTGTACACACGTCTTTACGCACCGGATCTGAGAATAGATTACAATCAATGAATATATACTTACATTAATTTATTAATCAATCATTAATATCGTCAGTCACTCGCCCGCGAGCGCAGTATTTGTTTTTTTTCTTGTATTTATTTAATTACTCATTTATTTGTTTAATCATTCATTTATTTACTCATTCATCTTGTTTACTATTAATTATATCCGTAGTCTTCTTACTTTAGTTACAATCCATTTTTCGCGACTCCTGCTTTCTAATTCGCCTCTCTGCCCTAATTATCCCAATCCGTCAAATTTTGGTTGCACATTCACGTAGATATAAATATGCGGTATGCAAACAACATCATACTTTAATGATACTCTTTAATAAGTCCTTACAGCTAATTTTTGCGCTTTACTTTGTCTGTTTGTGTTTCTCACCACATGGTCTTTTTTTTTTTGCTCCTCCCTATAAGCGTACAATGTTCCTATATCATTTTACAGGAATATGGCGAAATATTGGTTCAATGATTTTTAGCAATGCTCCAAGAATATTGAGTATTACATTTTAATATTCCTTTAATATTACCGCAACATTATATATGTTCTCGATTTTGTAGTATATTTTTAATATCCTTACAATCTGGTGCATTAATTCCCTAGTAAAACGTAAAATATATTGCCCTGGTATGGTAATTTATAGCGTTTGCGATGGGTATACTCAGAGTACTCTGAGAATGTAACTGTTTCATTCTAAAACTGCAAATCAAATAAAGATGCAAGTATTCTTAGAACATTCTGGAAGCATCCAATCGAACGCGTTATTAGATTCTTTAGTGTATTGCCAGCATTTTCTCATATATTCCAATTTACTAATATGTCAAGAGTTATCGACAATATGGGCAATATATTGACAAAGCATTGTATGTGTTGTAATATGTTGGCGATATATCGGCGATGGGCGATGGAACACATAACATATGTTCCAAAACACCTGAATCATGTTTGAAGGATACAGAATAAGCAGCGCTTATGTATTTTGGAAACATGTTAAAGGTATCAGCTATCTTTGTAAGCACTAGGTATATAAGCGATATACTTTTATTTTTACTAAGGATATTAAATAAATATTACTGAATAATTAGCGTTACTTAAAATGTATTGAACATATTATTAGTAATATTATATATCAACATAACCTTTGTAAAATAATTGTCGAATAGCGAGAAATAGCAGTATTAATGAAGGTTATTTTTTGTGAATTACTGCAGTATTAAGAATCAAGTCATATAATGTTCCGATAATATTAATTGCAAATAGTGCAGCTATGTTACACTTTAATATTATTCAGTATTAGTCAATATTGAACGCTCATAAGGTTTCAAAGACTTTTCCTTTTTTTTGTATCTTGTTTGTTTGTTTATAGTATTTAAGTCAAGAGAAGATGCAAAGGCATATATGTGGAAGAGATTTTAAGAATTTCAGTACGAGTTTGCGTTATCATTCACGTTTGTCTCCCGCGATCGGATAATTGATCGTCATTCATAAATTACTTTATTTAATTAATTCAAATTTGTGTCCGTTTTACACCTAGGTAGTAAGAAATCATCAATTGACAGAGGCGTCGGCCGTTCGAACCTTTCCCAATACTTTTAGACCGCCCAGCGATTTCGTACGCGAGAGCTCACTGGAAATTGGCCGCAATTAATGCGGCAACTTTTGCGCGCAAATTCTAGGTCCACGATTTTTTTTAGGCCAGATGCGTCGTTTTTTTATTATTATTATTATTATTAATTTTCTTGTTTCCGAAATTCGACAGTATGATGCTGCGGGAAAATCAACGTTAGGGCACTTTGAAAAGATTGTCAAGAGCTAATATATATGTATATATATATATTTCTTTTAGTTTTATTCTTTATTTTATTGGTTTCAAATTTTGGTCACCGGTACTGTCAAATGTCGAAAAGTTTTAGTTAATAAATGTTGCTCCCCATTGAGATAGATATAAACGTCAAACGATAACGTAAGAAAAAATTAGGCACAGGTAGTGATCGATAGATAATATTATTTTTGTGTTTAGTGTTCTCAAACACACATTTGTTTTTTTGTTTTCTCTCTCTTAGTTTTATGTAAAAACGTACACGAATTTTACAGCCGCTTTTTGCCAATCGTTTTTAACTTCTTGTTTAGTTTTTTTCATTTTTAACTAAGTTTGGATCCCATATATGTATATTTATGTGTGTATATGTAAATATACACACACATATATAATATTTATAGTTACGTGTATATCGCCACTTTCATTCAGTAGATTGTATCCTTTTTTATCCTTTTACTTGAACATCGATATAAATACGGTTTTTCTAGGGTCGGTGGTAACTTGAATTTGGAACTTTTTTTCACTTATGATGTGTGATTAATGATTCGATCTTATACGCATATTTATTACTTCCAGTTTTTTTTATTTTTTTTTTTTTTTGGTTTTATAGTTTTTTTTCATTTTTTTAATTTGTTATTTTTTTGATACAGAGAAGTCCATTCAAGTCAAACTTATACGAAAAAATGTGAGGTCGATTGATCGTATTCCACGAAATCGATCAATCGATTTATATTCGGAGCCGAAAATAGAAGTTTCGGTAAATTGGTCGATTACGTTCGATAGTCGATTAATCGATATCTAAACATTCGATTAGCCGGGAAGATCGACCCTAATCGAGATATTGAAATTTCGATTAATCTAGTTTTCGCGACAATTTTCTTGGCTCGAATTGTTGTCTAACAACTTTTAGACGCGTTCTAAAATTAATTCATTTACAGCTAAATATCGATCAAACACTGATATTCTGAGTCTAGGTTGATTTCAAAATAGGTCATTTGATTGGTTGGACTCTCGGCAACAACTCGGAGTTCGCAAGAAGAACATAGATTTGTGGTGGAAAAAGAGTTGCTTTGACAAAGTAAATCAACGGCAGTAAGAAAAAATCATGGCGGATAACAATCTTTACGAAAGAATTTTCAGTCACATAAAAATCGTCGCTGGTAAAATACATTAATAATATTATGCATCACATTTGGAGGAAAAATAATTCGGTCTTCGTTTAGGACGATCACTTGGCGGAACTTTTTCAGTCGATTACAAAGATTTAATATATTTTCTCGTTAGACAGTGTCGATAAATAACATTTATTTTTTTATACACGTAAACACATTCGAATATTATTTCCTTATATACTTTAGCAAATTTAAACCTTGGCTCGTCGAAGTACTATCGCGACTAAGATTTCCAAGTCTTTTTAAGATGAAATGTTACTTAGCAAAGTTTAAATTAGCAAAATTGCCACTCAAGTAAATATTTGTAAATATTTTATAAAATAATTAATCTAAGAAAAATGCAACGTTAAATAGATTTAACATTTTTTAAGTTGTTTTTACATACTGCAACCTTACCCAAAAAGCTGTATTTTGGAACTCGTTTTTAATAGTTAAAGAAATGAGTTCCAAGAGATAGCTTTTTGGAAAAAATTGTGACATGTAAGGACTATTTAAAAGAATTTTAAACTTTTAACAGACGTTGCATTATTCTTAAATTAAATATTATTATATAAAATATTTATCAAGTATTATTGGCACTGTATGTTTTATAAAAGTACCGACAGGGGTCTCTGCGATACAAGTTTAAATGTCCACCATTTAAAAGCCCAAACGAAAAGGTCAATAATAAATAATATTACATGCGATGTAATATTACAAATTATTGAAATTAACAAAGAAAGTTGTAGGGAATAGTAACATAAGACTAGAGTTCAACAATACATGCGCGGTTCGTTCGCTAATGTCGTATAAAAATATAAACATTTAAGAATGAAAGCGTGGTACCGTAAACAAGATTAATCGATAAACAATAATTGTTAACAATTAATCGTTACCCTGTAAAAAAGAATGGACAGGAAAGACAAGCCAAATGAATCACTTTCTATCTCTTTTATTCAAAAAGAGATATCAATTTTAGAAGAAAAAACTTGTTAAGGTGGAATGTCACTCATTGGCCAACTCAGAGTGAACATAATCTCTTTAAGAATACATATCTTTAAATATATTGTAAAATAAAAATTAATTTAATAAAAACGCAACGTACGTCAACAGTTAAACAAGTTTAGAATTTGTTAAATTAGTTTTTACGTATTACAACTCTTCTCACAGAGCTTTTCTGAGCTACTTTCTGAGAAGAAGAAGTTGCAATATGAAAAAAAACCTAGTTTATAAAATTCTAAATAGGTTTGACTTTTGACAGAAGTTGCGTTTTTCTTAAATTAAATTTTATTTTATAATATATTTAAAGATATGCACTATTAATGAGGTTATGTTCATTCTGAGTTGACCAACAAGTGACATTTCATCTTAAATTTAAGATCAAATCCGTGCCGTAATCAAATTTCGTTTTCGAATACATTAATCCGCAACTTTAATCATACTATTTCTTGAGATTTTTCGTAATTTCGTTTGACGTTTTATAATATTTTTTTTGGCTGCAAACATTACAATAATCCACAATAAATCTGTGATATTGCAATGAAGTTTATAGAAAGTAATTTAAATTTTTGACTTCCCACTTTTCTTGCTTTTTCCCAAGGTAAATTTTATAACTATAGTAACCGTAATCATAAAAACAATATTAAAAACGATTATTGTGAAGGGTTAATTCTAAAACGTGGAGATACGCACGCGCACAACCGAAAAACATGTATACACACACACGCGCACACAAACACATACGCACTCTGCAACAACAACACCGTTTTCGTTTACTTTTCAATTTGCTAGGTTTTATTTGAAATCTTATTCTCTTTGCGCGACACATTCACTTACAAATGGCTTTCTTTGTGTTTTTCCTGTTTGTTTTGTTCCCCGGTATATTCAAGTTTATAAGTTAAATGTGACATGTCTGTGAAATTTCTATTTACATCTATATTTCCCCGACACGCCATCACGTCTGCGTATATTGAGTATGCTTAGTTTCTCCATTACGTACAAGAATGATTATTAATCGAACTATGCATTTAATTGGGCAATAAATTAAATAATATACCGATTCCGTTTCTCGATCTCTATAATGTTGTTTAATAATTGGTCTAGTTAAGAGAAAGTTGCAGCACTGAATACTTTTTTTTTTGAGTTTCAACGATTCAGCTTAAGTTAGTACCATGTGTTGATATTTATGAATAATATGATATTGTATGTTACTCAACGAGGAAAAAAGTGGTTTTAAGTTGGTAACCCTGGCTATAGGCGAAGGGTTACCAACCTGAAACCACTTTTTTCGAGTTGAGTTACGATATTTTATTCACCGTGAAAGTGAAATATGTTGGTATCCCGCAGGGCTACCAATACATTTTATTTTTAAGGGGAGTAAAACTTGTTTCGTGATTACCATGCAAACTTAAGAGAACAACCCGCAAAACTCTAACTCGTGATATAAATACTCACTTGAAGTTAGCAACGAAGTCTTCCTTTCGTGTTATCAATTATACAAGGAGAATCTTTCACACCTTTGAGTAGTTTTATCCACACTACTGAATCGTGTGTTGACAGTTTAACAGTAATTTTAATTAAGACACCACTCCTTTTGTAGCGTACTGTTTATGACACTACAGAGTAGTTTTATCAACGTAAATCAGTGCTTTGTAACGGGATATTGAGTAACTCGTGTTTTACTTTTCAAAATACTGATTCGTGCTGATAAAACTACTGAGTAGCGTCATAAACAATACTGACTAGTTTCTTCGCACTACTGAGTGCTTTGCATCAGTGATTTGTTATAAAATCACTGAGTAATGTGTTTAAATATACTGACTGATGGGGAAACACCACTGACTGATGACTTCATAAAAATTAGTTAAAGTTTTATAGCGCACGACTCAGTCGTGTGGATTAAACTACTCAGAGGTGTGAAAGATTCTCTGCGTACATGAAAGATAGAGGATAAAATCAGTTTTGTTGAACGCTTCATGCACGAACTTAAGTTCATATCCTTTCACGAGTTTCTTGTTTTTAGAAAATATCTTTATCTCCTGAAAATTACTATAAGAAATAGCAATGAGTAAGATACATTTCATAATGATTGTATCGTTTTCTTATGAAAAAATTCAATTCGAATTTTTATTAAGAATTAGGCATAAATTCCTAGCTATCAAATGGATCATTTAAGGTATAAACTAGGATTTAAGTACCAGTTAGAAATATAGTTGATATTAAATAAATACCTACTTTGAGTTTCTATATTGGTAAATACTTTTTCAAAAAGATTTAGCTAAGGAATCATGTTAAATATTTGAATTAAACTTGTTTTACAAAATTCTATCTGACTTTTTTCTAGTTTTTTTTTCTTTAACTTTTGAGTTAAAAATACAGCTGGAATATTAACCATATATATGGTAATACTTAAACAGCTATATTTCTAATTGGTAGGTGTATTTATCTAGTTTCTTAAAAAAACTTATATCCATTTGAAGGCCAGCAAATTATAGCTAAGAGACCAAATAAGATTTTAATGTTAAATTAGCCCAAATTTGACATTTTTTATATTGTTGTAAGAATTTTTTTGTAATATATGTAATTAAACCAAGAATTTGTTTATACTTTTACATTAATTTGGAAAATTATTCTAACAGAATAAATACGATATCAATAAATAAATATAAATTTTCAAAAATTCTAAAGTCAAAATAATGATTGATTTGCTATTCTTTTAAGATTGATCTTTCACTTCAATCAAACGAGTTAAAATAAATAATATTTTTCAAGAGATGAAAAAATTTATTAATGGAAATTATAGATAATATATTTCATTTGACGGTGAGTAATACTTTTTTTAGAGAATACATTAGTATTCAACATTTTAATTTATATTTAATGATCCTTTATCATTTTTTATTTACTTTATTACTGGTGTCGCCGTCTATCGACGAGTTTCGGGTTCACCTCATGATCACGTGATTAAGTGCTCTGCTTAGCACTGCGCACCCTTACGACCGAGTCATCGTTTCTAGACTATCCAGGGTAGCGTCCATTTCGGTGCATATTTTTCCTTTAAACGATTTTTCGTGAGATTTATATCTTTACTCCCCTTAAAAATAAAATGTATTGGTAGCCCTGCGGGATACCAATATATTTCATTTTCACGGGGAGTAAAATATCGTACTCAACTCGAACAAAAGTGGTTTCAGGTTGATAACCCTTCGCCTGTGGCCAGAGTTACCAACTTAAAATCACTTTTTTCCTCATTGAGTAATACACATAATATTTAGACTCCTTAAGTTAAAAATCAAATTGAAATCATTAATTAAAATTACTTTAAACTATAACGACAACAATTAATATAAGATTAACAATTTGTAATATTTTTAATTTAAATTGCATAAACTAAAACAATGTAACATTAACACTTAGTTTCGAATTAAACTATAAAATCTCGTTTTATCTAAATTTAATTTCAAGTAACTCAGACTTCTATTCGTTTAATTTTTGTATTATTCAAATTCAACACTTAAACATTTGAATGAACACCCGTAATTTGTTTGGATATCATAATGAATTGATAATTGAATATGGCACTGACATAAAATTCATATAGGTGCCTAGAAAAAGAGGTTTAAACTTTTCTATGGATTTCACCTTTCTGCAATAACTTATACTTTTTCACTTTTTCCTATTTTCGAAGGGAATTGCTTAAAGATAGATACCAATAATTTAACTTCTAACAAACATAATACAATTATAAAAACGACATAAATTCCAACACATATTACCGTTTCATAAATTTGATGTAACATTTAATAAATAAAATTTACTGTAACTTCCTCTAAATACAGACAATACGTGAATACTCCAAATCACTTTCCCTTGAAATTTACCAAGACGTCTGCCCCAAGGGTACAAATACCTAATTATGTAAATTTACTCAAAAAGGTTGATATTTAACTGTTCATTAATCGCGTTATAGCCACTTTTTTTTTAATAGACAATGACACTAAAATAACATTGATACAAGTGGAATAAGAACAATAAAAAACATTTGAACACTAAGGGGTTAATGTCAAATAAATTTCATTATCAAAAGCAACATTAACATTTACATCATTTTCAGTTTATCTGCAACCGTTATGCTCGACTGAAATTTCGATAAAAATGACTCAGAATTACACAATTTACACAGCAAATAAAAATGAGAATATCTAATTTCGAAGAATGCGTAGACAGTGGATGTTACATTGTAACTCATGAAGATACTTAAACTTTCATTTTCCTTCTCTACTTTGATTAGTTACGCGAGGAAAAAGATAGACGAGCAAATATCTTCAGAAGTTACAACTGTTGTTAATCGAATTAAAATTTTCTATCAACTTTGAAATTAGATTTTCGTTCCCTTGGCATAATCACTAGTCGTTTCTTTGAAAACCATCGATGGAAGTTGTTAAAAACTGTATCTCACGTGCGTATAAATTTATGCAAAAACTACATTTTAAAAAATTGTCCCACGTGACGAAAAGAAATAATAAAAATCAAATTGTTTGTCAACGTATTCGAACCGATATGTCACGTGGTAGCCCGGAGAGGAGTGTAAACGTCATAAAAATTGTGCTCCAGTTGGCGGCCAGTCGTATGATAATTGGCGCCACCTATCCCCGACAAAAATATTCCTCAAAACACCGCCACTTTCATGATAAAGAGGTTACAAAATCGAAAAAACGCGTTCGAAAGAAAGACCCGTGTATCAAAAAAAGGGGAGGGAGGACGTTGCTTTGTAATCTAAAATTTCACATTATTCGTGCTAAACGACACCAAAGCGTCACGACGATTAGACCAATCCATAACCAACAGATTTCGCTTCTTTTGATTAAACACAAAAGGTGCCTTGGGACTTAGAGGTATATCTCAGTAAGCGGGAAACAAGAAATAGTTACTCAATGAGGAAAAAAGTGGTTTTAAGTTGGTAACCCTGGTCACAGGCGAAGGGTTACCAACCTGAAATCACTTTTTTCGAGTTGAGTACAATATTTTACTCGCCGTAAAATTGAAATACGTTGGTAGCCCTGCAGGCTACCAATACATTTTATTTTTAAGGTGAATAAAATAATATCTGCATTGTTTCTATGTCCAAATCTGAATTAAGATAAAAATATGATGAAAATGAAAAATCATAGTAAATTACAACTTCAATTGAATATTCCCTACAATTAATGGATGTACTTTATTTACCAGTTAATTACTATGTACTTTATTTACTGGTATATTTATACCCCTAAGTCCGAACACTTTAAATACAAATTAATTGTCTAAAAACCGCCGATTTATCTCGGGACTGTTTCCCTATTTTTTTGTTTAATATGTATTCTTTTTAATTTTTTTTTCTTTCATTATATTAATAATGCTTTTTGGTTCGGATTTAGAAAACCGATGAGCTGCCGAACGTGCAATGATGAGTATGATTGTCTGAAATCTTAGCTTTGTGCAGATCATCGCCAAGCTTTGCCGTCGAAATTTCTTTGGCCTGTCACTCGTGCATCACTGTGACTAGTTTCAATATAAATCGTCACTCGTCGATCCAGGACCTGAGTTTTGTCGCGAATTACGCCACAGTCGTTGGGATTTAAATTTAACTTCAAGCGCCGTCTGCTCTCTACTACTTTAATGACATCATATATTTCAAATGCTATTTAGACTGCATGTCATTTTATAAGTCTTACATCGAGATGGCGCTATGGTCACAGTATTTGTGGTGCCATATGTATATACATTGATAAATAAATAAATAAAAAAAACAATATATATATAAAAATTATTATTGAGAGAGGACGGATTCGTATTTCCAAATTTAGGCTGTTTCAACCTGAGAAATTCTCTAAAAATTGAAGCATAATCTAATATATGAAATACATTATTTCAATTTTTAGAGAATTTTTGAGTTTGAGACATTTAATATTTGGGAATAGAAAACGATCCAGTTAAGAGAGGTTACAATATCTCTCTCTAGTCTTTATATCATGTCAGAAGTACTCCATTTCAAAAATCTTTTTAACAAATATAATTGAAATAATGTATTTCATATATTAGATTATGCTTCAATTTTTAGAGAATTTTTGAGTTTGAGACATTTAATATTTGGGAATAGAAAACGATCCAGTTAAGAGAGGTTACAATATCTCTCTCTAGTCTTTATATCATGTCAGAAGTACTCCATTTCAAAAATCTTTTTAACAAATATTAATTTTGTTTAAAAAAAACGGCCGAATATATATTATTAATGACATTTTGATTAGAAGTGCAATATCCCTAATGCATTCTATTATATTCAATTAAATTAAACGTGATAATTTCTCGATTGCTATGGTATGAAACAATGGCAAAGATGTTGCCATTATGTTAACAAGCAGTTTTTTGTATATGACATACTTTTTTGAGTACCCTCAAAGCTTCTACGATTCTAAATTTTGAAAGTACTAAAACGTTGGTTTTCAGAAGCAGATTCACGTTGGAGCATAGACGAGGCATAAATTTGACTTAAATCACCGGCAGTTGCTATTTAGCGCGTGAAGTTGTACAAAAAAGGCTTATCGCGACAAACTCGTTTCTGCAGCGTCCAGTCAACCGTTGCAACAGAACGACTTTTCAGCCCACCAATCCCGGATGTTGGACCGTGGCGTATTCTCTTCAACGTCCAGCACGTATCACTTAATTTCTTCATGATTGGGCGAAAGCGAGGGATGCGGGCTGGCGGACGTAGACTCGCCTCCAGAGGCCTGCCTCTTTGGCCGAAAACTCGCGGTCAACGAGGATATCCACCCGCTGGGACTCTGCTGGTCGTGGAGGGAGCCACTGTTGCTTTGGCTTTTGCTGCCATCTATGCTCATGCCGGACTTGAACCTCGAAAACAAACTCGGCGTGGATTTCTTGGAAGCCGCGGGCGATGAGAATGTCGGCTTCTTCATCTTGACAGTCTCCTTCTGTAACATGGAATCGAGACTGCCGGTGTGCTGCAATTCCTCGACTTTCTTCTGTTCGAGCGAGCTCAGCGCCATCTCATTCTGCTTCGTGATTTTCGAGATGTCCTCCATGCTGGCCGAACTTCGTCTGATCTCGACCTTGCCGAGGTCATCGTCCCGATCGATGACCCCGGAACTGCCCGGGTTCACTTTGTCGACGAGGATCTCGGGTTTGCAGGGCCTCACGTCGAGTTCCCGGAACTCCACGGGTGGCGCCACCATTTTTCCCTCGGGATTGGAAAAATTGCGCCGATGTTTGGAAACAGTGGCGTCCTCCGGCGTGGGCAGTACCTCCAACGAAACCGACGGTCTCCTCTCCTTCTCCTTCACGAACACGGTCCTCCAGCTTTTGTTCAGGCAATCCTGAGCACGCCGCGCCTTTGGCAACGTCATCGATCGCTTATCTCCGGCTGGATGCTCGACGACCCGCGTCTCCTTGATCCTTACCAGGTTACATCTCTTGCAGATGGCGTTGTTCCGCCAAGCGGAAGACGTTGGCGACGCGCTGATCGAGTTGCACTTGTTCAGGCTTCTGCTCTGTTTGCCGGATCGACTCACAGGTGGCTCCTTCGTCGTGTCGAAGCTCATGCTCAACCGGTCGGTGAAGTTGCGCAGCCGCGAGAACAACGAGCGATGATTCACCGAGTGCTTGTCTTCGCAACAGCAGCGCCCTGGGCTGATCGCGTCGGTAGATGGCGCCAAATCACGACCGCTCGTGTCCATGCTTCGCGTCCTTTTACCTATGCTCTTACGCTGGGGCGGCAGCGCCACCTGGCCGTTGCCCTCGCAGCTCGTCTCTACGTACATGATCTCATCCCGTTCGAGTTCCTCGAGGATCCGCGACTCGTCGTTCGACCTGGCGCTCACCGGCGAACTCACGTCCGAATTGAGGTTGTCGCAGCGACTTTTTCGCCGCTCGTGTTCCCGCATGGCCTTAGCAAGCTCGTGATTCTGGTAGTCCAGCGATGATTTCTCGCGACTGCCCTTGCGGCTGCCCGGGTAACTCTTTCGTCCGGTAGATGGCGCGGTCACGTCCGTTGAGATCTTGAATTTCAGAGTCTTCTCGCTGACTTCGACCTCTGTCGCGGTCTCCGGGTCCGAGCTCTCGATGTTCTCAATTTCCTCGATGGTCAAATTTTCGCCAACGTCTTCCTCGGTGGAACGTGACCGGGAATGAATTGTGCCGCCGGATCGCTTCGAGCGCATGCTGTGCGAGGACGTAGACTTCACTACCGAGTGGGACGAACCACCGGATATACCGCTAGATGGCGCTGGTGGTAAATCGCCGCCGGAATTGCCCAAGTCTACGATACTTTTTCGTTGATGACGTTCGTCTTTTGCGGCTTCGTTCAGTCGTCGGTAGTAATCCAGGGCGTACTTTACTGGTTGTACGATTAGCTCCTAAAAAAAGGGAGAGATTAGTACTCTATGCGTTTTGATTAAAGTAAACAATTGATTGAAACAGAATGGAATGAAATTTAATAAAATAATCTGTTCAATCTGTACATATTCTATATTATGTATATTATGTATTGCATAGCTAATTTCTACACAACTGAGTGGACATTTTAATATATATACATATATATATTTAAAAATAAGTTGAAATCCAGCGGGATTTTACTTTTATCCTCCACCTTTAGACATTGCAAATAGAATCCTAGATATTTTGTTGTATTTTATGAAGCATTCAATACATTTTATCAAAATTTCATACAAGAATTAATCAAATTTTGTATCAACTATAAATTTGCCCGGTTGTCTAGTAACCTTCTCTTCTGTTTTAATTAAGTTGTCAAATTATCTTAAATGAAATGAACTTCAGAAAATCAAATTTCATTAGTTAATAATTTGATCTGTTTGCAATTAACATCAATTACAAGAGAATCAAGCAAATAAAATTAATTAAACTATATCGTCTGAGTTTCAATGTTGTTCTTTTATGATGAATTGTCGCGATTGATCTTTGAAACTTATTTTGGTTACTCGAAAATAATTAATGATGGTTTGGCATAAGAGTTACAAGTTTTTATTTAGTTTCTGAATATAATTCATCAATCATAAATCACCAACATTTTAAATTATAGTAGAAGTTCTACGGGGGTGTAAACCCACTAAAAGTCAAATTCAGGCTTAACTTAACTACAATTCATAGCTTTACCAAGTCTTGCAAACGCTATACTCTATACCTATGAATGGAAATACACTTATATATAGATACTTTATGTATATCTATTACTCATTTCACATAGCAAAGACCCTTGTGGTTATAATGCACAAGCACATGGGTCCCAGCCACATATTGAAGCCCGAAGAAGGTTCTTTGGTGTACAAAGAACAGACTATTTGTTTTTATATTTTACATATAATGATTAAATCAATACAGTGGATAATTGTAATAGATTTGTCTGTAAAAGTGATTTATGATGAAATTAATTTCATTGTCCACTGAATGTGGAAACGTTAAAGGGAATTATACTTTCGAAGTATAGTTTTGTTTAATTTTAATTCGTTAGTTTGGCGTAATTTTCGAATTAAACTTGGCAATAATCAGAGGAGTTTGATTTAATCGCGCAAACTTACTTGCAGTTCGGTGAAAAGTTCACCGAGCGCCTCGAAAAGCGGCAGTAACACCAGACCAATGAAACTGCACTGGGACGAGGGTTTCGTGACTTTGTCCCGATCCATGAAAGGCGTGACCGGAAGTCCCTCCAATTTTTCAGCGTCGCTCTGTTTAAAAAATTCTTGCAGCAGACTGTCCAGCCAGGGATCCGCCACGTCCAATGGCCGAGCCTCGTTACTGATGTCCGCCACTTTTATTAGGATCATCGACAGCTGAAATTATTATTTAACATTATTAATTCTCCAGTTTATACATTTATATATATTGGTATATACGTGGTCACGTATGAAGCACATGAGAACATATGAATGTAGGTAAAATCAATTAAATGACATTACATTAATTGAAATTAATATAGATGTAATGAATGAAAATAAACTGTAAGTAAACTAGGAATACTAAGTGAATTAAGTGAACTAAGTAAAGAACAGTTGAGGAAGCACTTTTAAAGTGCATTTTAGATTCATAATTGTAAACATTTGCTTAGAAATTCTATTCCTTGATTCAAAGAACGTAAAGTTTCGGCTTCAAATATATGAAATTTCATACAATATTGTTCTTGAAACATTTAAGTCCCTGGTATAAATATAGTACAGTTTCACAGTGTTTCAGGCTTGAATTTTTCAAGCTGAAACTTTGTCTTGTGTTCTGGTACAAGCAAGAAACATTGTGAAACAGTATTATTTTTGTACTAGGGACAATTATGATGTTTGAAGAACAATATTATATACAATTCTATATACAGTATATGAATTTTTGGTTGCATTTTCCACAAAACATTATGGTTTTGTGAACCAGGATTTCTTTTGTCCGACCGAATAGACTGAGAAAAATTGGACAGAAAAAATTATTATTTTTAACTGTGTTTCAGATATCAGTCATTCAGTAAAAATTACAGTTTTTAACAGGAAAAATTTCCGTTTCATTTATAAATATAACATTTTAAACTAGTTTCTTTGTTTCTATAAAACAGTAATTTTTACTGAATGGTGGATATACATCTGAAAGACAATTAAAAACAGTAATTTTCTCAGTCCTAGTTTTCTCAGTGTAGATTGTTAAATTCATCAGCAGTACCAAATTTGAAATTAAAAGTAAAATCTAATAGAATCGCAACCCCGTGGAAGCAAAAGTCGTAATGTTTTTCTTTTGTTCCCACGACTTTTTGTAATGTTCCCAAACTTTGTTTACAATTCTCATTGCAACGTTTTGTTTCTCCTCGATTTCCGCATCAGAATTGGACATTGGTGTTGCCGAACAAATGAACGACGAAAAGGGGAAGAAAAAAGGAAGAGGAAAAGTGTTATCGTAGGAATTGCCATGTTTGCGTTTGACCGGTTTAATGAACAAGGCCGCCAGGACAAGAGTCTTTGGGAATTTGATGGCCGGGCTAATTTACCAAATTGATATGTGCTTTGTTGGAGTAATCGAATTCCGGGGTGATTTCGGTGAACTGTCCGAGTATTTCATTGTGCCTGGCCATGTCGGTGGCAAGGATACACCGGATGATGCCTTCGCGGACCGTCCGGTAGGTGGTTGCGTCCAGTGACGATAGGATGTTGCATTCGGGCGACTCGAGGACACGAAACGCCACCGAGCAGTGATGGTTTTCGAGGGGCGAGATGTCATTGTAGCGGAGGGCGAGCTCGGTCCGCGCGTTAATCTGATATATGTTGTTGTAGCCCGGGTGGTCCAGGTCGTGGCAGATGGACGACACGATCAGTACGAGCACCTCAAGGTGGCCGATTTTCGTCGGCAGGTCCACCGCCCACGCCATCGCGTACATCTGTTGGAAATCCGCAGAGTTAAATTATGTCCATGAAATTGAATATAATTGTCGTATAAAATTAATCTGGATCGTTCGATAACACTTCAGCGAAACTTCTAAATTATTGCAGCATAGGGAGTATTAAAATTTGGAATTGAAGGATTTCAAATTTTAGTAAACTGAGTTCTAATTTTAGTAAAATTTAAACATATATGATCCTTAAAGGTTTAATAATATAATTGATATAATATTCTAGTCAAATATGCTTTCAATAATTTCCTTATATTGAAATCAGTTATTACTATATGTGAACCACATATGGCCATATACGGTCATATATGAATTAAGAAGAAACATACATGGCTATGTATGAATTTTGTATTTTCTTACATGAAATTGTTAAAACATGTATGGACTATATATGATTCATTTTTACTAAGGATTTTTTGACAATTTTTTTTATTTTATGCTTTGTCCATTAGGTGTCACTAATCTATGTTCTTCATAACCAAGTTATAAAACAGTTCACTAAACTGTTTACTAAATTTATAAGGTTATATATACACATATGTTTTTTCTTATTTTGATATACACTCGGACCTCCATTCTTTTGACTTTGATCCATTTGGAACCTCGATTCTTTAGATATGTTCACCTCGATTCTTTTGTTATACGATTAACGAAACGCGGAATTACTCACGAAGCGTGATATATAAAAAGCAACTTTTTACAATTAGAAATCATTTTTTTTATTATATAATATCTATTGTTCGCTGATCGCTTAAGATTACATTTCCAAAGTAAACATGAAACGACGAAACATTAGCGACAGGTTAGGTTATATGCTCAAGTATTACCGACCAATCACAAGCAAGTTCAGCCATGTTGCCTATTTCAAAAGAATCGAGGTCTTTCGGTCCGAATAAGACAAATGAATCAATGTCCAAGTGTAAGGCAATAATTGATTTTAATATGAGGAAATTATTAAAACCATATATGGCTAGAATATTATATCAATTATTATTAACCATATATATCCATATGTGGCCATATATGAATTAAGAAAAAACATATAATATGTCCATATAAATTTGATTTTTACCAGAGGAATGTCAAATTGTACAAAACTACATAGAATTATAATCTTCAATCAACTGATTTATAAATTTTATTGATTTAATTTGCCATGTAACGATACCCAGTCAGTATATTGCCAAACTAGTATACCTTTTATTAAAAAAATTTATTTTTTATTAATTTCACTGAGTGCAATGGTATTAATATTCAAACATATTGATATATGAATATTTTTACCATGTTTTTATTACATGGCTCACATATACTGAGAGAATGAAAGATCAATTTTCAATAAAACGTTCACTTATTTAGTCACTTTGATCAAATTTATAAAATGTAGTTATACTGTCCAACGTGCTGATCATTAACATCCTGAAATTGGTTTATTATACCACGATAAAGTTCCTGCTTTGTAAATTGATCTTTTCTATTTTGCCCAGGATAAACAAACGGTCAATTTATTTACCCTTAATCTTACAATGAATAATCATTCCAGAATGTTAACATTTTTTTGATTGCAAAGGGATTTAATAACCCATGTCAAAAGTAACGCAGTTAAAAAAAAATTACATCCCCATGAAGAATGGCGCTCTTATATTAATCTCAACCAAATGCCCTTCCATCTTTTTCTTTTTCTCCTTTTTTTTTTGTAAACAATTCATAATTGAAATAATACATCATCAGTCTTCCACTCTGTACTTTCCCTTGATTCCCTAATAATAACAACAAAATCATACATAAAACATCCACGACTTTGGCGCCGATATTTATATAACAATAAACGTAAGTAATATATAAAATATATGACGATGGCGAGTGGCTCTATAACGTGCTTTAGACTCGCACACTCGTACAAGCAACTTCGCAATAAATCATGTTCCTCTCCCTATATAATGAAGAACGTTTCTTTCAATCATTTTAATTAACTCTGAGCCACAAAGGCCGGCGTATTGATTCGTGCTTTTAATATTTGGGTTGTGCAACCAGAACAATGTTTCTGGTGTATCTGCAAACACATTTGACAGTTGACTTTTACATTTTGTAAATTAAAATTCATCCCGAGCGCGATACCAATTTCAAGGAATAAATTGAGCAAGGCAAATACTCCGGGTGAGCAAATATTTTGTTCACTGATTGGTATAATTTTGGGAATATTACAGGAATATGCTGGATAAATTATAATGTCATACTTATACTGATTTACAATTAATTGGGGGTTTCCAAAATTGGAAGTAGATTAGGTTTGCCTTTTATTTTTATATGGAAAAAGGTTGGCGAAAAATAGATCATACGTTGGATCTCAAGATAAATAACGATTCTATGTTGGTATTTATAAAGTGATTATCATAATTGCCCTAGCATAGAAACGTGCAATTTTTTCAAATGAAAATATAAATATCTTTTGAAATGCACGTCAAGGTGAAATGTCTCTCGTTTAAGAAGTTTAAATTAACAAAATTGCCTTTCCACCTTTTTTTTTTCTTTTCTGTAAATGATTCATATTTGAGATAATGAAATGAAATGAAATAATGAAAAAGAACACCTTGAAATTAAAATGTATTGGTAGCCCTGCGGGGTACCAACATATTTCATTTTCACGGCTAGTAAAATATCGTACTCGATGAGGAAAAAAGTGATTTCAGGTTGGTAATCCTTCGTCTGTGGGCAGGGTTACCAAATTAAAACCACTTTTTTCCACATTGAGTAATAAACTATTATATTCATATTCTTTATATTCAATTGAGTTTATTTAGACTCCTAAATTAAGTTAAAAATCAATTTTTTTTTGCTTGTGGGTAGTCCCACAGGGCTACCAACATATTTCACTTTCGCGGTGACTAAAATATCATACTTAACTTGGAAAGAAGTTGTTTCAGGTTGGTAACCCTTCACCTTTGACCAGGGTTACCAACTTAAAATCACTTTTTTCCTCGTTATATATAGTATTTCCTCGTTATATAGTAATATATTATTGTCACCAGTCGTCAGCACGTCTGTTAATTAAATCGCAGAACGGTGTGACTCTTTCTCTTTTTTATACGGCATCCGTGCAAGTAAGAGAGAGACACCAATACCTGACCGTCACAAAACCTGGAAAAGAGTATAGATGCAGCCACCCATCTCATTCAAATTTGACATTACATTATTCTACATCATTTTTACTTCCAAAATTTGTTACTCTTTGCCCCTAGCCAGGGTTACCAACTTAAAACCACCTTCTTCCTCGTTAAGTAATATATATATACTATTTCAGTTTGTCAGAGCCATTACGTTTGCTCGGCGGCGGCGTTTTAAGTAGCTGAGAAAACTGACGACAAGCGCGGTCATTTATTCATTCGCTCAAAATACTGATTTGATCATTTGTAAATTGGCCACTGACCATCTGTGCGACGCAGAAGCAGTGACGGAAGTTGTGAAAGGGGACCTCATTGTAGTTGTTGTAGACCTCGTATAAGAAGTTGCGGAGCGTCGCTATGGATATGTTGAACTTTTGCGGTAGGTCCAGCTCGACGAACATCGTCTGCAACATCAGCAGCAGCTCGGCGTCCTCCCATTGCCGGGCGTCGAACGCGGGCGATCGCAGCCACTCGCGCACCTCCGGAGTGATCGCCACGTCGCTGCAACAAACGCACCAAACAAAAAGTATGAAGTGAACACTGACATTTATTTTTATTTTTTAAAACTAAGAGACCTAAATGATAGCGCGTGTAAGGGAATTTCTGTCATTGTCTAACAAGTTAATATGTACGACAAAGACAGTTAACCTCTCAGGACCAATCTCTCTTTGTTTTTTTTTTTTGGAACGCCTAAAACGTCTTATGGCGTATTCGGAAAAGATTTTCAGAATATATTATTGATGTTTCATTTCTCTCTTTCAAGTTATCATTAAATGAAAAAGAAAAGAGACAAATTCTCACAAAATATTATAATGTCATTTTCGAATACGCCATTAGTATATTCCACTTATATTTTCACGTTTCAAATTTGTTCTAAAATTGACTGCCTGTACTGCGTTAGTGAAACAAACGTATAAATGTTAATAAGCCAGAAGAAGATGCACAATACTTTCAATCAATTTCGGAACACAATAGAAGTGAATTACTAATATTCCAGTTTAAACAATTTCTTAAGTTGAAAAAGGATGCATTAATATGAATAGAATTGTAATATCCAATAAATATGTGTGTTATTTTGCAATTAAAATAAGTTCTTGCTAAATTAGTTAAAAATTAGTAGATAAACTCATTTATCTGTCAATACGGATACTTTTTTTCCCGTGTAGTCACATTGTTTTAATGCCGATGGTCATAATGAGACAAAGGGATGAAGCCTTTGCAAAAACAGCTTTGTTTATTTATTTACGTTTTTGTGCCCTTCCTACTGTAAACAAACAGGTCGTTCTTGTTTTATTCTAACGACCTTCCGAACGCTTACAAACATTGTTTAATTACATTTTTTATCCTGAAAAACGTTTCACTCTTGAATTACATTAAATTTATGTGTTCAATAAGTTATGTATGATCAATTTAACAAATTTATTCACCAAGTATACCAATAAAAAATATACAACCTTTTCATTATTAAAACACAGAGTGTGGAACGACAAATGGTTTTCATTTTGGGGGATGTTTCATATACAGTAATATTCCTAGTAAAAATGAAATATGTATGGTCCATATATGGTCCATATGTATTTTAACAATTCCATATAAGGAAATAAGGAAAAAAACTTGATATACCTGTCCATATATCAATTTTTTGTTTCCTTATATGAAATTGTTAAAACATATATGGACCATATATGTTTCATTTTTACTGGGAATGTGTATTATTTTTACTTTTATGATTTCTTGTCGAGAATACTCTTCAAATCATTTGGTGTTTTTAAATGATTATGGGTTTAATATATAAATAGAACACGTTTAAAGTTTGATAAAATCTATATATGGGACATGCAAGTATTTGTCCATTTATGTTCCTAGGATTTATTAATAAAATGCCATTTTATAATTCGATTAATTAATCGGAAAATAAGGGGAATTTTTATGAAAGAACGTCGATGGCAAAATACGACTCAATGAATCCGAGTTCCATAAATCACCGTCTCGTATTTTAACGCGAATCAGTAATTGGAAACAGCATTTCTCCGCGCCGGCAACTGAAAGCAATCGACGGGCATCAAACGATCGGGTTTGTTTTTTCACGCGAGTGAAAAAGCATTGAATTTTGATGACCCCAAAAAGTCGTATTTTTATTTTTCACCTTTTTCCCTTTTACTAATCTTAGTACTTGGTAAATTTCCATTAGATTTGCCGGCTATTAAATAATCTTTCGAAAAAAATATATTTTAACGTACTTGGAAATTTACTCAAATTTATTCAAATGAACCGGTAACATTTATGCTTTTTCCCCCCTCGTATCTTTTTTTTTCAGTGCTATTCCATTTACATAATATCAATGCAAACATTTCCACCAAACAATTTGATTTCTTTTGAGAACGAAACGCAAAAGTTTCTTCAGTGCTTCCCTTTTTTTTCTCACAATTTTTTGCAGTTAATTATTCAAAATGTTCCGTTATGTTAGAACGAATATTTTATTTCATACCTTCAACGCCAAAATATATGTAAATATAGGTTATATAAATGTAAGAGATGAAGAAAATTTATTTTATATTTATAAGCTTCATATTTTCTTAATAAGCTGATATATCGATTACGGTACACTACGTATTAAAGGAAAGGAACGCGTGTTTATTTTATGCTAATATTTTACGTCACAAGTGCAAAAAAGTATAAAGGTTGTATTATTTATACATAGTAAGACAATTTACTTTTAGAGGGAGCAAAAACGTGTTTTACTTTCGAGAGGCAATTTTGTGTTCGAGTGAGGAAAATTACGTTTTACGCCCTAGGGAGGAAAATTACATTTTACGCCCTAGTAAGGAAAATTATGTTTCGCGCCCTAGTGAGGAAAGTTATGTTTTCTCTCTAGTGAGTAAAATTATGTTTTGCGCTCTAGTGAGAAAAATTGCATTTCGCGCCCTAGTGAGGAAAATTATGTTTCGCGCCCCAGCGAGGGAAGTTATGTTTTTCTCCCTAGTGAGAAAAATTAACTTTTTGCGCTCTAGTGAGAAAAATTGCATTTCGATCCCTAGTGAGGAAATTCACATTTTGCGCCCTAGTGAGGGAAAAATGTATTTTGCACTCTAACGATGAAAAATTATGTTTTTTCTCCCGCAATGCAGGGGGCAAAATCGTCCTTACAGCGCGTTCGTAATATAAATTATGATTACTAATTAACGGTTTTAATTGGACGAAGTTTTTCCCGTTATTTTTATTGCACCTAAATACTCTTAATTTTCTCTCCATATTACAAAATTTCAATATCAAAAAGAAACCGGATACAATTTAAAGTTTCGTAAGTTAATCTAAGTATCATGACAAAGGGAGTGAGTAAACAAAGTTTTATTTGCAAGATTAAGAATTTTAATTATGGCAACGAGTCTTGTATAATATTTGTTTCTAATTAAACAGCGAACACGCTGCTTCTCCGTCCCGCTATCCGGTCGTCTCCCTCCCACCGTATCCTTCGCCTCGCTTTACTTTTATTTCGAAAAACCTCTTCGAATTGAAAAGATTTTACAGCGCAAATAAAGTTCTCTTGCGAGAATAAAAGTTTTTCCCCTCTTTCGCGCCGCGCCTTCAAAGCGCGGTGAATTCGTTTCGGCCCAAGTGATTACTTTTATTAATCACTTTACCTTTATTAGGATTACGGGACAGGAATAATTGCGAATGTTTGTAAACATTTATTCTCGAATCTTCATCTCTCAGTTAAATATATTCCAACTTTTATTTAAGGCCGAGATGAAAGGATACCCTTTTTTTTTAAAAGCCGCGAAATTTGTTCGTATCATTTGAGAGATTTTACTGTAGGTTCTGAATGGCACTGAAAAAGGAAACGTTTTCGAAATATAAAACAAACTATGGAACTGAAAAATGAAACGTTTTTTTTAATTTAGCAAGAAAAAACAATGTTTGTAAATATTTGGAAGGTCAAATTAATGAAACAAATACAATAATATTGTTTATTTAAGTTCCAAGGACATAAAAATGGATGTAAATACAAAACAAAAACAAAGTTGTTTACGTTTTGTGTTTCAAAAACGTTTCATTTTTCAGTATCGTAAACAAACTCTGTTTTTGTTTGGTATTTACATCCATTCTTCTGTCCTTTGGATGTAAATAAACAATATTATTGTTTTTGTTTCGTTAATTTGACCTTACAGATGTTCACAAACATTATTTTTTATGCGCTCAATTTTTAAAAACGTTTTGTTCTTCAGTTCCATCATTCTGAGTGTTATTTCAAATGAAGAAAAAAAAGAAATTAATTTTTGCTGCAGTTTTATGCCTTTAAATGAAATGTAATCGTTATAATTTTTTGTTTACGTTGTCAGTTTTTATTTTCTTTTTTGAATAATTAATATAGGAAGAAAAATTTAAAAGTTACAGTACTAGAAAAGCCAAGTTGACTAAATGGAACAGAAAACAACCGTGCTTTCATTACAACTTTTACTGTGCTTTCATTAAATGTTTATTGTGCAGTGTGTAAAGTACATTGAGTAACGTGTAACGTATAAAATCAATGATATATATACTCGATATAATACATTTTACAAATAACTCAGTTGTTTGACAAAAGATGGCGCCAACATTAAATTCCGGATAAAATTGTGTAATTATGGATAATCTGGATAAAATTGTGGCCTTAAGCACCCATTATCTGATGTAAAAGGTCATATCGTAAGGTTGGACAATTTTCGACAACATAACCTAGAATTGTTAACGATTTTTCCTTGCAAAAATATAGAATTTTAAGCCGAACAGACGTTATTTGCGAAAACTTTTAGTTTATTTGTTTAATTTGAAAAAAAATTGCATGGTGAGCTGCTTTAAGTAAGAAAAGTGGCTTAAAAAGCATAAGTACGGTGAATCTGACGTCGAAGACAAAGGATGTAGCGAAAAGAAGACCGAAAATTTACGAAGGAAAACGTGGTATTGGAAGCATTACCGAATGAATACCCAATTTTTTTATTAAAAATTGTGTTTACTTCCAATATTGATATATTTCAATATATAATTATTTTGAATTAAAATCGAAGGTCATCCGCAGAAAAGAAAACACGATGCAAAACAAAACTAAAAAATTTACTAACCAATAAAAAGTGATAACCATTAATGCAATACTTGGAAATTTACGAACCAAAAGCTTCCACATTATTTTTAAATTTTCCTATTATTTATGGCTAAAATTTACTTTTCCTTTTTAAAGCGTCATTAAATTGGTATAAAGGGGTTATGATAATTTATGGCAAACCCATCCTTCTCGGTTTATACTTAAACATAACAAAAGATTTACCGTGTACACTCGCAGGGATTCGCCCGTCAATTACAATTCGATGCCACTTTCCCCGTGTAAATTTACATTTCCATTGTAATTATACGTTTTTGCGGCGATGCAACATTAATTACGTTGACACACGTTGAATGGGAAATAGTCTCGCGAAGTGGGGCTTTTGAAAGATAGCTGTTTTATTGAAACAACGCAAAGTAGATATAAAAGCGGGCGAGAAATCCTGCTTCGGGGAAGGGTGGGTGTGGGGGGGGGGGGAAGAGGATAACTTATGTGAGCAAGTGCCAGCGGATAAATGAATAAGTGATGCCCGAGCCGGCGCAATCCCGTATGGCGCCGGCAAAAGGATGCGCCATCTACCCCCCCCCCCCTCCTGTTTCCCCACCTCCCCCCACTCCTTTGATGGCGTTTCGAATAAAAAATTAACCCGAAGATTAAAATTCAATTGAATATCCACGGGTTCGTTCACGTGCCAAGCAATCTGCGGTGGAATTCGTTCGGAGTTAAACGAGCGCGCGAGCAATATTACGCGCCAAGAAAAATAAGCGCCAAAAAGTGCCCGCTAACAAATTTCCCCACGATTCCCGCCGCGGCACGGTTTTCCCGGCGTTTTTGCGCAAATTATCCCGCGATTGTGTGCAATTTATGGGATCCAAAATTTAAGACCTTATTCGAATGAACGTTTCAGGTTTATTTGAATTATATTAGGGGATGGGGGGGTGGACATTGAGTTAGATCGAATCCGCGTGAGTTGGCAATATTGGTTTTTGAATATCGGTGAATATGTTTGAAGAATAAGGAATGTTTTGGAATATTTGGGAATATTTTTGAATACTATCGAATATTTTTTTAATAATTATAAATATTGGCGAATAATTTGAATATTTTCAAATATTGGCAAATACTTTTGAATATTGGTGAATACTTCTGAATATTTTTAAATATTGATGCATGTTCTTGAATACTGGCGAATACTTTGGAATATTTTTAAATATTGGTCATGTTCTTGAATATCGGAGAATACTTTTGAATATTATCAAATATTTTGGAATATTTTTAAATATTGGCGAATAATTTGAATATTTTCAAATATTGACAAATACTTTTGAATATTTTTAAATATTGATGCATGTTCTTGAATACTGGCGAATACTTTGGAATATTTTTAAATATTGACGAATACTTTGAATATTTTTAAATATTGGAATATATACTAGAATATCAGCAAATGTTTTTGAATATTATCGAATATTTTTGATTACATTTAAATATTGACAAACACTTTTCAATATTATAGAATATTTTTAAATACTTTCTAACACTTCCGAATAATTTAAATATTTATAAATATTAGCAAATACTTTTGAATATTCTTAAATCTGGGCGAATATTGATAAAAGCTTTTCAGTACACCGTTCACAACATATTTTATATATCGTGACTTATATTTTCGTAAGCGCATAATATTTATGCAATAATAAAAGAGCACTGAAGAATTTATATACTTCTTAAAATAAAGTTTTTGATTTGAAATAAAGTAAGTTACATTTTCGATATAACAATAATAAAAATCGAATTACGTTTCTGCACTGCAAAACTGAATTCCACATTAAACTGGCTTTCATAAATAAAAATAACATTCTTTTAAAAGTACCCACTATTAAATAATTGAAGTGCAAAATGGCTTTGCCTTTCATATTTATGAGTGGAAAATTTTTGAAATCATAATGTTAATAAAAGTGATCGATGATAGATAAGTTGTGTAGTGAGAAAAATAAAAACATTGTTTCGTTTGACGTATCTCCGATCTTGAAGCCCTTTTACCTACGTCAGCGGTTAAAAATAAGGTGCAACGAAATAGTTGTGTGAAAGTGAAAATTAAATCATTTGTTACCGGAAGCATATGAATGTATTTTTACCCTGCACGACACCCCGAAGAAAAAAAAAACACAACTCGGAGACGAATCGGCGCGCGGATAAGGAACTATTATAATAATAGTGGTGGTAATAGCGCCATTAATTCTTTTCTTCTTTTTTTTTTTTGAAATAAAAGTTAACGTTTAAACATTAAAATTTATTATTTGCAAATAAGTAAGGCGTGAAATAAGTTAACGACTTAAACTCAAACAAATCATTAGTGAAAAAAGGATGATTGTTTAAATATATTTAAATAATTATTTCGAATTGAATTTATATTGTTATTAACAATTAATATTATATTGTGTATTGGTTGAATTTTAATATACTTTTTACTAATTATAAAGCAGAATTCTAATATTTGTAATGAAAAAGAATAAAAAAGTGAACAAACGTTGAAAAGTGAATTAGGATTTGAACTCATGTCCTATTAAAATATAAATAATTCTTTTATAATTACAATATTGAAGTTGGCTGTGGAATATTAATAGATGGAAGGTTAGTTTAATACCGTATGCATGAAAATAAAAATGAAAAATATCGCCAAATTTAAATTTTCAAGTAGCACATAATGTATAAAGTGTAATAAAATTAAGATTTTAATTAAATAAATATTTACTTCTTATAAATAGATATTGTTAACAAATAATTAATAATAAATAATAATTTAAAGATTAATGTTAACAAGATAAACTTGTTAATACAATCTATCTATTACATTCTAATAAATATTTAATTAATTTTAATCTAAATTCTATTACACGCCAAACATTATAATTTGGCGGTACTTTTCATTTTTATTTGCACTTTTATATTATATTATATATATAATATTCTATATATTATATCATACTTTGTATCATATTACATATATTATATCATATCTTATATCATATTTGTAATTATCAATTGGTAACAAAAAAATAGAAAAGGAAATTCATTGACTGGTAGGGTCTCAGTGAGCCAAGGAAGAAAAAAAAGTGATACATTTAAAAGACTTAGAAATATATCATTATTATTCGAACCGAATTTGTGGATACCAATTGAAAATGTTTTTGGGACCGTGGGATAATACTTGAACAATTTTTTTCGCACAGAATTTGGCAGTTACGAAATGAAAGGCGAAGTTTTGAAATGTTTAAATCACAAAGGCAGCACAATTAAGACAGAAATTAAGCTACTGGAGTTATTACTTACCAGATATTGATGAACTTTTCTCGCACTTTACGCTTAACACTGTCGCTTTTTCGCCGGTATTGCAATCTGCGACAAGCCTCCGATGAGATGGGCTCCGGAAGTTGCTTGTAGAAGCCTGCGAGCAAAGAGAATGGAGGATAAAAGACAGATCGATCCGGGGGAATTGACTCCGTATCAATTCCAGCATTCATAATTCTTTCCGCGAACTTTGCCAACTGCACGCAAATAAATATTTAACGAACGTCCTGTCATTTCTTTAACGAGGGAAACTTATAATGCGTTTTCTAATGCCTTCCAATAATTATTAAGCCGAGGCAGGCGAAGTTATACGTTTTTAATAATTATTTAAATTTATCTTTCTGTCCTGCTTTAATTTCGTTGGCCAGACAAGGATGAATTTTTAATAAACTTAATTAACAGTTTTTCCGGGACTTTATTAATTATTATTATACGCCAATTCTGCAAAATATAATCAACTAATTAAATTTATTGTATATTTTTCATCTTAATCATTATTCTGGAGTAATCAAAGTTGAAGCTGAAAATAGATCTTTTGTGAACTTTTGTTTGTTTATATTATTAAATAAAGTGAGGATTAAATAATAGAAGACGTTAAATTCTCATACAGTGAACCAAATTGCGTTCCAAAATTAACTACTGGTACACATTTAATGAAATAAATATATAAATTTTAATAAGCCAAAAGAAGATATATTTTAATAAGCATAATAATACCATTGTATTTCTGATGTATTTGAGTTGGCAATACTGTTATCCCATTTGAATGTGTTCGAAAAACAAGTATGGGATATTGTTTCTCTTTTTATCGTGTTATGTAAATAAGTGACAGTCATTTCAAAAGTAGATGTACTTTTATTTTTGTTTTGTTTTATTTGTACTGTCGGTATTTCATTTATATAAACTAGGTCATAAAATCAAATAATTTAATAGTATGTAAATAAATAAAAACTTAATTATTCTGGTTTTTGCAAAGTGAACTTTGTCGACTTTCTTTGTTACTGTAAAATATATGACTTATTATGTTGTAAAATAAAATTTATTACAAGCTATATACTTCAATATATTTGTATACTTTATCATTTTATTTGTATTATTAATAATAACCAGATTAAATATCAACGGCACAAATAATACCAAACGAAAATAAAAACATAACCTCTTTATGGATTTAAGGAGAAAAACATATGTCCTTATATGAATTTTTTATTTCCTTATATGAAATTGTTAAAACATATATGGACCATATACAGACTATATATGTTTCATTTTTACTAAGGTGCAGTGTGATGTAACAGAGAACATGTTTTAAGAAGTAATTCACGTGTTATTAGTTCGTTATCTCAAATCAAAATTCGACCCAGTATTTTTGGTAAAGAGAAGATAAAATCAAAAAGGGTATGAAATATTGCGCACGAGTTCAAAGTCTACTTTGTGGTACATCAAACAAACTTTTTGCCCAGGCACAACATTTTTTATCACACCGGTTCCAATTATCGGCGTAATAACAAAAAAAATGGATAGGGGGCGCTAGTGATTATTAGTATAAATATTTTCTTAACCGACTTGCAGCGCCATTGTTTATTCTCTTGATGGGTGAATTTGATAACGAGGGAAAAACAGCGAGATTCAATTCCTTAAATTGCGTTTCAAGGGTCTGTGTTTATTTTGCTTTCAACGTAGTCAACCTTTCAACTTCATTTTTAAATGAGAATTCTTATCGATAAAGTTTGCTTCTCTTAATGACGAAAGGTTCATAATATTTTTGCAGTAATCAAATTATTTGAAGGTTAAGTCAGATAAGGTGTTACATAAACAAAAAAGTTAATTTACTACTACAGTAATTACAATATTTGTAATTCTTGAATTTGAAATTCGCGCGTGAAATATAGCCATTTGCGCGGGAAATATTTAAAGGGTTAAAATACAAACATTGTGAGTTAAAAGGGGGAAAAAACTTATGGGAAGTATTACCTAGCCAGCTGAGGTGCTCGATGGTTTCAAGCTTGTTTCTGAACGTGTCCACGTGTGATTTGAGTTCTTGGAGAGCGATGCACGGAGTAGTAGTCGCAGCTTCGTGATAGTCTCGTAGTTGACGTTCGAGTGCTGCGACGCGCCTCTCCAAACCGCGCAGCAGGTCAGTTTCGACCATTCCCGTGGAAGCAGGATGAACCCCGACGACCTTTACAAACGAAAACATATTCATTAATTAAATTAACATTTGGACTTTTCGACAACAAAGAGTGATCGATGAATCATCGATGACTCACCAAAGACTCATTGATGAATCATCAATGACATATTTGACAATAAATTCGTGCTTGATAACTTATCAACGATTTATCAACGAATCATTGATAAGTCTAATAACAATATGGACAATAACAAAGTTGGAGTTTTGTCAGTAAGTCATCTATAAGTTATCTACAAGTTATCAGTGTATCTTATGAGTCGTCAAAAAGTTGATGAGTCTTTTATGAATCATTGATAAGTCATCAGTATGTCTTATGATTCGTCAAAAAGTTGATGAGTCTTTTATGAATCATTGATGAGTCAGCAGTATGTCTTATATGAGTCATCAGTTAGTCATTAAAAAGTTGATGAGTCTTCTATGTCATCGATGACTCATCGACGATACATATTTTCGACATAAAGTTCGAACTTATTAACAATTTTTTTAATATTCCACGGTAAATCATCGACGGATTACCAACGACACATTAATGAATAATTGACAAATCCTATAAGACATACTGATGATTTATCAATAACTTATACTTTATTAATGATTTATTAATAATTCATAGAAGATTAATCAATTTTTTTATGTCTAATTGATGATTCTTATAATGCACTGATGACTTATCAATAATTCATCGATGATTTTTATCTTATTAATGACTTATAAATGGTCCATAGAAGACTCATCAACTTTTCGACGACTTATTGACGACTCATATAATGCACTGATGAATTTCCAACAATTTATCGATAATTAATATCTCATTAATGACTTATCAATGATTTATAGACGACTTATGGACTTACTGATGATTTATCGACGTACTTTACCGATAAAAATTTTAGAGTCATTGATGCACCATCAACAAGTAAAATAAAAAAAATAACTCGAGAATATTCAAGTATTTTTGTAAAATAATATATCATATTAAAAGAAATATTACTAATGCACACATAAATGCACAAATTTATCACGGTGCACGGTAAGTAAATTTAACTTTAAAATTATAGACCAACCAATCGAGAAGTTATTGATAATTAATATTATTAATAATATATTGCCGAATTAATGAATTTTATCAATTAGCCAGAGGTAAAATCGTAACGCAAATATCAGACGATCATTAGCGATTCTATACAATTGCTATTAGGAATTGAATTTAAAATTTAATGTGAAACAGTATCTAACGTGTACATTAGACGAGGAATAGCTTGTTTAGAGACGGTCTACTGAATTTTCGCCACATGCGTCAGAATTCGATATTGTAAATGCTTTACAATTTCAATCAGGCGATTACATAATCATGATTCAACTAGTTATACATTACTGCACGATACGAAAAACTGACCTGTGATTCTTGTATTCCTCAACGTAATATACCATTGTTAAAGTTCGAAATTTGAATTTCCCGCCAAAAAATGTTTTTTCAATTTACAATTAAACAAACAATCCTAACTGGAAAAGCAAAATGCTAAACGCGTTTTGAATGTTAAATTAAAAAAATTAATCATTTTTTTGATATATCAAATTACAAATAAAAAAGTAACCGCTTTTTTACCTAACCCCTATTAATTAACGAATCATAAGATTAATTACTGATGAAATTGCGCCATTTAAATATTAATTAATTCGATATCAAATTGTCATTAAAGTAAGAGATTGCGAATGCCAGTTTAACGCTCGACTCAAGTTTACGCTCGTATCGGAGGTGCGATCTAAATGTCACCAGAACACGAAATATCCCTATTAACAGGGAAAACAAATCCAATCATGCGACTATGCGACACCGAAGGGACGATTATTGCTTGTTTGTCTTGTCTCGCGTTACGACCCTAATTAACGACAATTTTGCATTAATCTTCGCGACAATCGTTGACTCGTCGCGAGAGGACGAAAGGAGTGGCGGGGGGGGGGGGTCGGAAAGGTAGAGCGCGGACGGGGATGGGTTGAAAACAGAGGGAACTTTGTGCGCTTCGCATCTCGTTACTCGATTTCGAGGATGCTCGGCGCAACTCAAACTTTGTTGCCATACACAAACTCGGTGGATTGAAACAGTTGCTCCGCGCAATTAGTTACTGTAATAGAACTAACTAAAACTAGCGTAGCCCGACTTGAAACAAATTTTCATCAGTTCGGTATCGTCATTTGGAAAATCACCGCCCCCCCCCCCCTCCAACTTGCGTTCAACTTTTACTATTTCCCGGAGACAAATTGATATACGAAAGGAGCTTCAACTTTACTATTACGAGCGCCAATTCTATTCCCCCACTCCAGTTCCCCCCCACCACCACGCGAGGCATCGTTGGCGCTTTTCTCGTTTCGAACCGGACGACCCGCGAGCATTTCGTACGACGGAACTCGCGGGGATTCATTGAAATCGAGTTACAGTTGTTGCCAAGTTGTTTCCCTGGTGTTGACAAGTGCGCGGATTCGATGGGAAATGGAAAAATTTGTATTCACCGTTGGGATTTGAACTCGAGGCTGCGCGCGAACCGCGGTATTCGGCCCTTGGCGCCGAGCTATTGGTGCTTTTGACGCCGCGTGAAACTTTGTCGATATTGAGCCCTTTATTTGATTAGAATTGTTCGTTTAAGGTGAAATGTCACTCGTTGGCCAACTCAGAATGAGCATAACCTCAAAAATAATACATACCTTTAAATATATTGTAAAATAATAATTCATTTAACAAAAACGCAACGTACGTTCACAGTTAAACAAGTTTAGAATGTTTTAAATTAGTTTTTACGTATAAATTGCACTTGGATGTCTATTTAGATGAAATAGAATCCATTTACCACAAATAGAATTATTCCGTGGTGAATAATAAGTTGTCTGTAATTGCCCTGGTGGAAATAATGTCGTGATAACTAGAAGTCTAGTTAAATTAACCGCTAACCAATTAACCAAGCTAAAATTTTGATCGTAAATTCTCTAGCTTTCCATTTTCAGTCATTTATAAATTGTTATTGACGGGAAATTTGCGAAAGCACTCAACGCCGCGGCTTAACAAAACTTTGAACAGTTATAAACGAATTGAGGGCCGACAAAAACGAGCGGCAAGAAAATCGCTGAAATTGGCGGGAAGTTTGAATTTGTCGGCAAAAGTCGGAACAATCGGGAAGTTTTAATTATAACGAATTTCTTTTCATCCGAACAGATTATTTTCCCGCGCGCCTTTGAGGTGTTAATTCCGGGGTTAAATAGAAAATCTTTAGCCGGTGTTGGATCACTCAATTTCCGCGCGCTTCATTTATCCTTTCACGTAATTATCGAAAGTTTCCGAGTAGATGGAGCTAGTTATCGGTGGTTCGGCTTTCTCTTTCTTTGTTCTTGAAAATTCGCGTGAAAAAAAAAAAGAAAAGAGGAAAGTTTACGGGGTAGAAATGAAGTGGGCTAAATTACCTGCAAGACATACGGGTCGTCGGGCGTGTTCGAGGGCAGATGTAGCGAAATGTTGAGGATCTTGTCACCCTTGCGGAGTTTCACGATGTCCAGAGGGCCAGCCTCTGCCGCACTTTTAAAAAGATCTGAAAACAAGAGAATTGCATTTAGCGAAACCGCGTTATATTTTTCGCCGTCGTTCACTTAAATACTTAATTTTTATTCAAAACAGTTTATAGCTTGCCTCTTTTTTATATTCATTTTATAACACGTATGTAAAGTAAGAGCCTCGAGGTTTTAAGAACTCCTTTTATGCCTGTCTTTATCTTCTCCGTTATACGGAAAAAGGAGGGAGATAAATTCTCCCAGTTTAGTACCACTAACAATTACTTTTGTTATTCGTCATTTTATTATTTATTCCTCGTTTTCTTTTTGTGGATGTGTAGGGGAACATTTTTTATGTTTTTGTCAAGATTTTTATTACTATACATTACAAGATGATAGTGTATATTATAATAACTTCGGGATATGTAGAACCAAGGAATAGAACTCGTTACCTTGCAGTAACCAGTCGCGCTCTTTACAACTACTCTACTTCGTCGTTTAGAAATTTAAATTTTATGTAATATATAACTGTGGCTGAAAAAAATGGTATTCAAGGTAATAAAAAGTGGAGATTGATGACTAATGACTGGTGACTAGTGAGTGGTGACTGATGACTGATGAGTGGTGACTGGAGAGTAGTAACTGATGATTGGTAAGTGGTGACCTGTGACTACTGATTGGTGATTGATGACTAGTGATTGGCAACTCATGACTGGTGATAGGTGAATGGTGACCGGTGACTACTGACTTGTGATTGGTGAATAGTGAGTGGCAACTCATGACTGGTGAGTGGTGACTAGTGAGTAGTAACTAGTGAGTCGCAACCGATGATTGGTGAGTGGTGACTTGTGACTACTGACCAGTAATGGGTAACTAGTGAGTGGTAACTGATGACTGATGAGTGGTGACTTGTAACTACTGACTAGTGATTGATGATTAGTGAGTGACAACTAATGACTGGTGAGTGGTGACTGGTGACTGGTGAGTGGTGATTGGTGAGTGGTGACTAGTGAGTGGCAACTAATGACTGGTGATTGGTGAGTGGTGACCGGTGACTACTGATTAGTGATTTTTGATAAGTGAGTGGTAACTTATAAATGGTGACTGATTACTGGTGATTAATGACTAGTGACTAGAAATTATGAAGGTTACTTTTTAGTAGTTAGTAGTTAATTTTAGTAGTAGTAGTAATTTATTAATAACTATTCAATTACTATTCCTTAATAGCGACATAGTTCCTAATATTCTTTTAAATATATTTCCTAAATTCTACTGTATCATATTAAAAAAAATATTATACATGCACACATGTTTTCGAGTTATAATAAAATATGTAAATAAGTACTAATAAATGTCTCTCTCGGTGTATTTACAGATATTTACAGGCAGCACAGAAATCCATCACACTAAACTAATTGTGAATATTACACAGTACAATAATGAACATCAGAATCAAACTACGTTTGTTTTTACTTACACGTTAAAGCGTTATAGCTATAAAGCAGCGAAATAGGCAACAAAATCACGCGAGATTATCATTGTTTATCATATCTGAATTAATTATCAAGCAGTAAAGTTTGTAGCAAAATATCGTTAAAAATGATTGCACGCCGAAATTCGTTACGAATCGATTTCGTTCGGCTCATGAATTAATATTTGCCGAGAGGTTAATGACACGCGCTTAGACGGGAGTTGCGGCCGTTTTTTCGAGTCGTAAAAACCCCCGCCGGTAAAATATAAACTAGACAGTATTTTGCGTGGGGCATATTTTAAAATTTGCTTCTCACGTTTTTTTTTTATTCCTTCGGAGAAGCTCGACGAGCGTGTCTCCCGGCCTTTTTATCTACTGCTTTCAGTGGAACGAGTTCTTTTTTTTTTAATTTTATTTTAAGGAAACTTATCAAACTTTAATCAAATACGTTTGTTTTAAGTGAGCTCTCGATCTTATCCGATAATTTGATGCTTTGTTACCGTAATATGTTTGGCGTAATGATAACAAAGCTATTTAACCATTAATCCATTTATCGATGGATTATTCTTTATGAGTTTATTGTAAAACTGTACTGAAATCACTTTAGAACGTTTGAAAGATCGTTTAAAAAACACGCGGATTAAAGGAGGTAAGAAAGAAAGAAAATATACAAAGTCGTCATCGAGATTTGAACTCGCGACTCACGGAAAAAAATCTTTTGTCTTTTTTGTCGCTATTTGTCTTTTTTAAAACATGATTTAGGGATTAAAAATTATTATTTACTTAAAATACCCAGGTAAAAATTTATATATGATTCACGTATGCTCCATGTATACCCCATATATATTATTCCATATATGGCACACATATATAACATGTATGTTGCCGTATATGTAACATATATATTGCTATACATATAACATATATGTTGCTGTATATGTAACATATATGTTGCTGTATATGTAACATATATGTTGCCATGTATGTAACATATATATAGTCATATTGTAACATATATATTGCCATATATGTAACATATATATTGCCATATATGTAACATATATATTGCCATGTATGTAACATATATATTGCCATGTATGTAACATATATATTGCCATGTATGTAACATATATATTGCCATATATGTAACATATGTATTGCCATATATGTAACATATATATTGCCATATATGTAACATATGTATTGCCATATATGTAACATATATACTGCCATATATGTAACATAGTTTGCCATATATGTTGCCTTGTAACATATATACGACATATATGTTGATTTTTATCCCAAGTATATGGGACACGTATGCAGTGTAAATCATATATATGACATATATGTCACATATACGTTCATTATTATATGAGTCCTCGAAATACGATAAAGTACTTATATTCAATTAATTTCTACCTACATAAATAAATAGTACAACAATAAAAAGTTTATGGATAAAGTTTTTTTATTGCGAAACTTTTAGCAAAAAATACTTTTATTGCTCAAACAATTGACCATACGCTTTTTTCCTTAAAAAAAAGAGGACTGCAAAAAAGGTTAAAAAGATAAACGCATCCGAGCCGGGAGTTTTTAACAATCGTGGAAAAAAATGTCGGGGAAAAAAAATCACGTGTAATAAGAGTACGCGCGCTCTTTGTTACGGAATGATCCGTGTTATTCTATCGCCGACATCCTCGATACGTGACCCAAATATTCCGTTTTGTAATTTCGCAAATGCCGTTGACATAGTTGAAATCCTTGCGAGCGCGGACCGATTCGACGCGGCCGCGATTTGCATTTTGTTTCAAGTAGTTTTACATACGGCGCGTCGCAACCCCCGAAAATGAATAAACCGCCGACGCCGCCGCCGGCGGACTCGGGCTGATCGATAATTCGCGACATTCCAGTCGGAAAGCGACGATGGCACGGCGAAGAATGCGCCCGCCGCGCCGGCTAATGTTGGCGTTAAAGGCGCCCCAGCTGTTATCCTTGTATAATTATAATTAGTTTCAATTTCAATTTCTCCAGTCCTAATGGAACAAAAGCAGACGTTTTGACAAAATTTTCACAAACACTTTTATTAAACTGCGAAGCGGAGAAAGGAAATAAAGTTGCGCGTTGAAGGCGTCCAAGGAGCATGAGAAATTATTGAATTTAAATTTCCCGGCATTTTAGATGTAAATGTTTCATTCTGAAATATATTATACAAATATTGTAGTATTTAGTATAGATGTAGGTTAATATTGCGATAAAGGCAAATGAGATTGTGAAATTAAATGTTTTTGAAAAAAAAAAATTTGGTAATTATTCGGAAGAATATTCCCTCCCCCCCCCCAACAGGGGGTTTCATGACATTAGGTCGATGTACTTTTTTGCCTTGATTGCGAATATGCAAAAAAATTTTGGTTCTGGTTGACCGTTTTAAAGTTATTTGCGAAAAACTGCCATTTTTACCGTTTTTTGGCCATAACTTTTGAACGGCAAGAGAGCGCCAAATTTTTTGTTCAGATTCGTAATGAGGGAAAAAAAACACATCGATTTCATGTATTTTTACCCCATGTTGGAGGGGAGAGATATATTCGACATATATGCGACATATATTATATGTATAGTATATAATATATGGAAGAGTTACACCTATTTTGTATATATGTGGTATATATCGCCATGAAAAAAATTATATAAGCGCAATATATACGACACATATGTGATTTATGTGTAGTAATATATGCGACATATATATTATACCTATATAGTATATATGTGGCATACATGGCTATGAAAAAAAACATGTAGGTGCCATATAAACAACATATATGTGATTTATATGCGAAAATATGTGTGGCATATATGTTTATTCTAGCCATATGTGCTACATATATGTAGGCATATATGCGGCATACATGTCCGCATATAAGTCTTATATATGTCACATATAAGTCTCATATATGTCGCATATATGTTTCATAAATGTTATCATATATGTGGCATATATGTCGCATATGTCTTCACATATATATGACATATGTTTTTAGGAAAAATAAATAATTTTTCAAAGCAATTTTTATTTACGTTCCTATTAAATACTATTTTTTCCATGTATTAAACAGGGTTAATTCTTAAGAAATATCTGATTTTGTATTGATCATATATATTTGGTACTAAATATTGGCGAGATAAATTTAGTTAAGCATGAATATTTATATTGATAATATTAGTAAAAATAGTCGCACGATTGACAATAAATTGTGAGCTTTGTTAGCATCTTGAGACTGCGACTAACCGTCGAGGTTCAACGTGCCATTGACGGTGTCGTATATGAAAAGAAGTTCTCACTGGCCCTCTTCAACTTTCGCTTGGGGGTTGACGAAGGTCGCGACGAAGTTGCGGTATTCGTAGTGACGTCTACTAGGCGAGCCGCGTCTTAATTGACGTGCGAATATGTTAAAGAAAGTCATATTCAAAAGAAAATTATTAAGCATTTTTAATTTAAACAATTTTAATTATAAATCATATTTTGCGTAAAAGTCATTGTTCAACAATTACGGGGACATTTTAATTTTATATTCTTAAATTAGATAAATTAATTAAAATGTTAAAAAAAATATTTTATTATTTAAATAACTGTACTCTGATATGTTAATAATATATTTTTATTATTAAAATTTCATAATTTAATTTTCGTTAATTTTTATTTTTTGATGACATATACAGTGACATATATAACGACATATATGGTGCCATAAAATAATAATAGTATTAATTAATTAAACCCAAATTAAATATTGATATTTGAAAAAATGTTTGCTTTAATCATATTCAAAATCAAGTGCTTTTATCTATCATAATTGGAGCTTCAGATAAGTTTTTTTGGTCTCAACTCCTTAGCGATATACAGATCTAAATTGCAATTCCAATTGAAATACGTTAGTTCTTATGCATATCTTTTGTTCGAAATTGAGTTATGGATTGGTAACGTAATTGTTGTCGGCTGATTAATGCGAAGGAATCCGTGGCATTGTCCACTTGACGGTTCCCAAACGAGCATTGGAAATAAGAGTCAAATAGAGTATAAGGGTGCGATTTTATTGGGAGTAATGTGATTGATGAGTGACACACGCACATGTTGCGTGGAATATTTACGAGCTCGCAATGTTGCGTTCAGAGAATGGCGGCTTCAAGTATTGTATTCTTCACAGCCAGTGATTCGCGATTGTTTTTTTTTTTCAAGGTTGACCCGATATATTGATCCAATAATATTGACAAAAATATTGACAATAATATTGACAATAACATAGACAATAACATAGACAATAATATTGACAATAATATTGACAATAATATTTATATATAATATTTTTGTAAATTAGACATAAATAAGAGAAATATAAAAGTAATTTTTCCTACATGGTACAAACGACTTCGCTTTAAGCTTCCAGCACAATAATTCTTAATTTTTTTTTTTCAGTTTAACATAGTATCGCACAAGGTTCACGTAATTCTTTTCACATACTATTATTTATTTCTTAAGGAGATGTTAAACAAAATTAGACCACCTCGAAAACTTGAAACAGAAATACTTTGTTATTTATGAGTGGATTTCAATAATATTTGAAAGGTTTATTCTACTAATGTGAACAAATCGTGCTCTTGATTTTTTCTTAAATAACAAGCAAAAAATATTTTATTAAGAAAAACTGAATAAATGTATGACATTGGATAATATCGATAATGCAGATTGGAATAAATGTAGACAGTAAACCTTCTACTCGTTTATAGATAACAACAATTTCTAACAATTCTTAAAAATTATTAAAAACTATTCAGCATTGTACAATTTCTCATTAACAACAATTAATACAATTTTCTACATTACCGACCTCGTTTTATTCGTTAAATTCTTTTGACCTCCTTTTAAATTTAAGAATTTATATTTAATTTTCTACTTATATACAAACATGTATTACATATGAAGTGTAATATGGTTTGTGTAGGTTTTCTTATGTATCATAATTATTATATATAACTTTTTTTAATTCATATATAACATAATAATTCATATATAACACTGCAGGTGGTTCACGTATGTTTTTTTATGATTTTTGTTCAATATAGCATGTTATATGTCGATAAATAATTCAAATGAAATCTGTTTAAGAGGCTTAATTAAAGTAATATAATGGGTTATAATTAATCCAATCTATTTCAGGGATAAATTGCTAATTCTAATGAATAATTATCTCGCCATTACCTTAACGGTTAATGTTTGTATAATATACTTTATTTTTTACGAATATTTTATTTAAAATATAACAACATTTTTTGAATATTAAATGTCTGCTAAATAGATTAGTTACATGGGATACTGATGAAAAAAAACTAAGAAAAATAACGTAAAAAGAAAGTGTAATCAAATTCTTAGTAAAAATGAAGCATATATGGTCCATGTATGGTCTATATATGTTTTAACAATTTGATATAAGGAAATAAAATATTCATATATGAACATACGATTAAGAAAAACATATATGTCCATGTATGAATTTGTTATTTTTTTATATGAAATTGTTAAAACATATATGGACCATATATGGATCATATATGTTTCATTTTTACCAGGGGTAATATTTGCAAAAATTTGACAGTTCATGGAAATATAAAAAAGAATATCTTATATGTATTTAAAGTTATAAACAAGGAACTATTTACAAAACAAAAATACAGTTGGTTTGCAATTTGTATTTTTAAAGTACACGAACACAATTTTATTGTATAATATTTGGCAAATACGTTCCGTAAATATTTTATTGCAAATGTTTCGCCCTATTAGGAACGGTAAATTCAATAAGTTGCGAGGTTTGATAACCCGCAAACAAATCGTTGGAAATACCGAAACAAAGCATCATAGAATATGCATAAACTGCACTTATGTATCAGTTTTGCAATGGTAATGCATATGTGCTTCGAGCACGTCTTATTATTTATACAAAAATGTATACGCAAATCCGGTTAATTTTCATCTCGCGTGTCAATAATTAATTAATTGAACGAAAATAAATGTCGGGGTGAAAAATTATTTTTGCATCGCGTACAATCGGTGGAAAATTTAATAGAAAAGAAAAAAAAAGGAAAAGATTTATTTGAAATGAAGTAAAATTACTTATTTCAAATATATGCCATTTATTTAAATCCAATAAATTAACTTCTTTAAAAGTATGAATAAATAATATTTATTATAAATTAAAAGTGTTAGTAAATAATATTTATTATATTGAAGTCTTGTTAATTATTTTTTTATATGGCAAACATGTATGTCGCATATATGCTGGATATATGCTGGATATATTCCCCATATATGTGACATGAATTTTGATTTTTACATGATATAACGTATGTTATATACGTGTGACATATATGTTTATGTATATGCAACATAAACGTTAACATATATGACACATATGCGACATATATGCCACATATAAGCTAACATATATTCGATATATATGAGACATATATGCGACATTTATGCCACATATACGATAAATATATATATGAGACATATGCGACATATATGTCACATATACATGAAATATATATGAGCCATATATGCCATATATAAGCTAACATATACGCGACATATATTCCACAAATACGTTAAATATATATGAAACATATGCCACATATATACCACATATACATTAAATATATGTGAGACATATATGTGACATACATGCCACATATAAGTTAACATATAAGTGACATATGTGTTACATATACGTTAAATATATATGAGACATATATCATATATATGTTGAATTTTACACGTGATTAGTAGATTCGTATTTAAATTATAAAATTAATTTGTTTCAATGTATATTTATTTAAAAATAATAAATCTCTTGTCAGGGCGTATTATTTGGAAGAAGTTGAAATTGAACGCAACCACCTCCCGGGCGTTCGAAATAATCGCTTAATTTAATTGTAACCGACACCGGTGACGAATCATTTCGTTCCAACAACAGCGCCTTCTGGAATAATTTTAATGTCAATCCGATGTTATTTAATTGACCATAAATGCCATATCGATTATTTAACATCGCCCGATAACGATATTCATTCGAAAGACAATTCCTCGAAAGATAAAATCTCGTTTCTTTCCTTCGCTTTGTGCTGTGTACAAAGTTGTGCCATTGATAATTTCGTTCGAATTTAATGGAATGCTAAAACGTTCCGCTGTTATTCAATACGGAGCGCGACACAGGTACCGCGTAATATCTATTTTTTGTCAAAGTTTAATTGACTCGATAAAGCGGCACTACCCTCCGGCGTTTGCTTAATCAGCTATTCTAGTTTATAATATACAGTTTATAATAAAAAGTAAACGTGGAAAAATGACGGGATAAAGGGGGGAAGGGGGTCAATAACGCAAAAGCATCGTTAAATGTAATTTCAATATAGAAAAAAATATGACGAAACTAGTAAATTTCTATTTAAATTAGATATATTGTTTTGTTATTATTCGCATAAGGAGAAATTATAGTTATGGTAGGTAAATAAATTTCTGTGAGTCAATTTTATGAAAACTAACCTAGCGAGTGATTGAATTACATACATATATGGCTGAATCAGCCATTCAAATTTATCTAATCCTCAAAACGATGAAATTAAAGTAGTTTTCGTTGATATAATGAGGTTATGTTCAGTCCCCATAAGATAAGTGTATGATTGAATCAGCTATAGAGTTTATCTAACCTTTAAATATCCATTTTATTTGATGTAATATGTATGTCCTTCAAATAACAAATTCTTATTAAACAAATAACATAAATTCAACTTTCTACAACTAAAATAAGTTTTTAAACATGGAGATTGTAAACAAAAACATGTTTGCAAACATGCCAAGAGACAGGTTAATAAAACAAAAATAAAAACAAAAACAATAACAATGTTTGTTTACAATTTCCATGCAAAATTTTTTTGTTTATTTGTTTATTTTTTATTAATTGCCTGCCTTTGTTATTATTTTCTTAGGATTTTGATAAGGATAAATGTATGACCTTCTCTCCGGAAAATGTGAAAACATTTCTACTCAAAACTTCTTTTTATCAGTTAAAGTATGACAAACGATGGAATTTCATTTTCATTGCATATCGTATGAATTTCCTTGAACGGATCCTCCGCAGAATCTCAGAGAGCGAACATTTTTCTTACTTCCATCCCCACCGCTGTTACTTTTCCCCGAAACGGGGGTGGGGGTAAGTATTCCCCTCGAACGTACCGGGGGAATCTTTGCAAGTATCAAATATAATAGTTGGTCAGCTTTTTCAAGTAATTAATCAGACGCCTTTAGCGTCAAAAATACGTGCGAAGTGTGATCGAATGTGATAATAAAATTGAGAGATAAAGGGGTAAAGGGGAAGGACTACCAAAGTAAAAATTTATATATGCGACATATATGTGGTAAATATGCTGTATATATGTCGTCATATATGTAACACATATTTTTTCATGGGTACCTTAAGGTTATTTTAATGAGTCTGAAGTTCAAATCTTTCTTAAAATATTAAAAGTCTTTCATTTTTATGTTCCTTTTATGTCAGTTTAAAATTCACACTAATCTGTATGGTATAATAAATTATTTGACTGAGTCAGAAGTTCAAATCCTTCATGAAGATTCGTATCTTGTTATTTTTTTGTATTCTTATTTCAATTTAGAATTCACATTTTTTATATATGTTATTTCGAAATGATATTTTTTTTTGGATTACAAATAATTTCATGTTTTCCTTCCTCTTCTTTCTTTTTGAGAGGGAGAGAGAGAGAGGATAGAAATTAATGATCGCAGTTTTCCTTCAAAATGGTACTTCCAGTCGCTGAAATTTATTTTATAAGCTGCACGGTCAAAGCGCAATTTCTGAAAAGGTCTCTCTAATAACTTCAATAACACGTTCATTAAGAACTTGGTTTTCACTGTGTCATTTGCACGATTTTATTCGCGAGTTATGGCTCCTCCTTGCGCATTTTTACGCCCCTCATTCTTTCCTTATCCTCTTTCTCCCTCTCAATTTCAGCCTCCCTCACTTCCTCTTTCTTTTATTCCTTCGCCAGTTTCGAAAATATTTCCGCCTTTGTGTGTTTGCGTTTGAAAATGTTACCACCGACGAAATAACTTTTACCTTAATTGGCCTTATTTGAAACAATGTGATTTTTCGTTTTACTGAAAGATTTTTCAATGGTACCGTTGGGACCATTTCTGACTCCATTTAATTTTATATTTCATAATAAATGTGCCATTAAGTAGATTGCAACTCAAACATAAATGCCAATGCAATTATTATTATTATTATTATTAGTGTAACTGCATTCTGCGGGTTCATTTACTTTTAAACTAAGGAAACTTTTGAAATATGATAAGGCGACAGAAGAATTATCTCAAGTGCTCAAATGCAACCGGCGAGAGAATGAAAAACACAATTTTTTTTCTTATCAAAATTACTCGCGCTAAATATCTTTTACACCGAGGAGGAAAAAAGATGTGAATTTTTTAATAAAAAAAAGTTTACTAGTTTCGTTACCATACACCTTGTAAGTTATCAAAATTTCATTTCAATAAAATTTGTAAAAACGATGCGCGCGATTTGACATTTACTTTATAACATGTTAGTGACCTGTTTTATAACTGGTTTATGACCAAAGTGACATCTAGTTGACGGAACATAAACACCGCGTTCAAGATTGTCGATAACAATTTATTCAACGTAATTTATGTGAATAAAGCGAGCAGACGGATTATTTTGAAGATTGTAAAGAAAAAGTTCTCTGGTAAAAATCAAATGTATGTGGACATATTATGTTTCATTTTTACTAGGGATCTTACGAAAATATACAGATAAATTGCAGAATCCGTCCAATAACTGAATACGGCTGCGGAACTTTGACAGATGGGAGGTTAATTTCATACCATTAGGAGAAAAATAAAAATGAACTGTACCGCCACATTTGAATATTGAATTAACAAAACTAACAAAACTAACAAAACTAACGAAACTAACAAAACTAACGAAACTAACAAACCTAAATTTAAAAATTAATAAATATTATTATGTATGAACTTTTTTTTATATTTTATTTATTTATAAAAATATTTATTGTTTTTATTAATTAAATTTAACTACTTATTTATTTAATTAAAATATTAATTATATTGTACGCCATTATGTCTTATTTCGATATTCAAATGTGGCGGTTCTGTTCATTTTTATTTTCTCCTAATGGTATGAAACTAACCCCCCACCTGTCAAAGTTCCGCAGCCGTATTCAGTTATTGGCCGGATTCTGCAGTTTAGCCAAAATATAGTTTTGAATTAAACATTGAACAATATAATTTCGGCATTAAAACAGGAAAAAAGTCATTTTGCTAGAGAAAATAATAATTTGGATGGCTAACTTAGAACTGACATAACCTCCTTAATAATATGAATTATTTAATATTGATATGTGTAATATATGTATAACATTAATTAATATGTTCAACGTTTAACATACATCGCGTTTCTTTTTCAAATTAATTTGTATTTTATAATATATTTACAGATATGTATTATATGAGAGGTTATGTCAATTCTAAGTTGACCATCATTTCAGCTAAAGATAAAAAATTAAAGAAAATAATACGAAGAAAATATTACTGGTTCATTATTTAAATTCATTAAATTTTAATTAACTCCACTTTATTAATAATTAAATAATGATTCACTATTAAATAATATTTAGTAAACAAAAACATCCACGACAAAAATCACCGACAAACTTAAATCAAAAATAAAATAAGTTATCCACGTAAAATGTGAATTCAAAGTAAAAGAAAAAGGTAAGTGACTTTTGTCAAAAAAACGTTACCTCCAAGTGTATACTGAAAACCGTAAAGATTTTAACAAAAAGCATGGGTAAGCGGAAAAAGTGGTCGCGCGACTTTCGAACGGCGAGCCGTCATTTTTAATGCCGATCGGGAGGGGTGAGGCGTGATCCAGAGCCGGGCGACGAATTCGCTCGGCGTCTTCTCATGTAACTGACAGGAGAAACAAAGTTGATGCTAGCATCTTTGCCGGTTAACGTCGTGTTTGTCGTTACCGTGCAATTACGTCTCCATGGGAACACTACTACAAAGGAACAAACGTGGTCACGTGGCACGGCGCCACTTTCAAGTCACCGGGTCGATCGATTCCGACCAGCCCGCGCCAATGATAGCATTACGCGCATTATGCGTTCCGCTGGCATGCCTCTTTTTTTTTTTTTTTTCGCTTTTTCGGCACCTCACCGTTCGGGGCGGGCACGCCTCGCGTCACGTCGATGACGTTTGTGCACTTTTGTCGCCACGAAAAAGTGAACGACGTGTAACATTCGTGCCCTTTGTCCGATCGTTATTCGAATTTACCGCCAATTTCCCGGACGTCGAGTGGCTCTTCTTAGTTTTTTGCGGCAGCGTTTTAAGGGGATGACAAACGAGACGCGACCACTTCGAAAACTGGACGCAGAAATACTTTGTTATTTATGAACGGATATCAATGATATTTGAAGGGTTTATTCTTCTAATGTGAACGAATCGCGCATTGGTCTATTTTTTTTGACAAGGAACAAAAAATTTTTTATTGTTTGATATTTCAGCACGATAACATAATTAAATTTATTGCAATAAATTAAGCTTTAGTGAAGAGTAGAATGTATAGGATAGGTTTTTCATTAATTTTCTTCTAAAATGACGGAAAAATTCTGTTTCTCGTTTTATTGTGAGAAAAACTGAGTAAATATATGACACTGCCGATAATGCAGATAAAATATAAATACTTGTTTGCAGTTTACAGTTTTTATCACTTGTAAACAAGCAGAGAAGATTTACTATATACATTCATTCGAATCTGCATTATCGATAGTATCCATCAAAAATTTTATTTGATAATTAAAAAAGAAGACCAGATCACGATTGGTTCACATTAGTAGAATAACCCTTTCAAATATTATTGAAATGTATTCATAAATAACAAAGTATTTCTGTTCCAAATTTTCGAAGTGATTATGTACGATTAGGTTAACATTCTCTTAAGGCGTTTAAAAATGTTTTCCACGGAACATAAATTTTCCATAAAATATCCAAAACACGTTAAACCCTTACCGGAAATGTTTATAAATATTTCCCTGTGATGTTGAAAATTCTTCGGGAAAATAAGATTTATTAATATAAAATTGTTTCGTATTTAAATTAAAAGCATCTGATTTAAAGAAAACTTTTAAAGTTTACAAGAGTATTTGAAGATTTTAAATACTACAAAAAATATAATACAATATAACAAAATAATGAAAACATAACATTTTTATAGTTCTGTAATTCACATTTTTCTTCCAGTTAATTCGCAAGGATAAACTTTCCCGATGTATAATTGAAATGTTAAATTTTGTTCCTTGCTAAAGTACAAACTAGCGTACTTGTATACGAGTAATCCCCATATATCTAATAATTACACCACTGGGAATGGAAAGACTATTTAACTGAAAGTTGATACACTTTTAAGAAGTGTGCGTCTAATTGTTTCAACGTACCATTTCACGAGCAGTTTTAGATGCTCCCAGATTGAAGTTTATACACTGCTCGAAAAGGAGAACAATTAAAATTAATACAGTTTAATTGATCTGATCAGCTGGATTTGCGCGGCAATTATCGTTTTATTTTTATCTCAGTCAAATCACTGCGATAGATTAATCATTACTGCTGCTAATTTCAATTTGCAATTGCTTTCAATCACTTGTCAACAGTGGATAAAAATGTAAATACATTTGTTAGTTTTGTTAGTTTTACTAGTTTTGTTAGTCTTGTTAGTCTTATTAGTTTTATTAGTATAAAAATAAATGAGTACTCACAATTTTAATGAGTTTTTAATTTAAGTTAGTTCTGCTAGTCTTGTTAGTCTTCTTAGTGTAAAAATAAATGAGTACTCACAATTTTAGTGACTTTTTAATTTCAGTTAGTTTGGCTAGTCTTGTTAGTCTTATTAGTGTAAAAATAAGTGAATACTCACAAATTCAGTGAGTTTATAATTAACGTCCGTTGAAACGTCATATCAACGAAAATTAACTTTGCAAGACAGTAATTTCATTTCGGGAGAACCTTATTAGCGTAAAATTTATAGCTTTCTTGAGAAATTGTTGATAAAAAATACGACCACCTTTGCGAGGTGGCGAAAACTCATGAATAGCCCGGAAAATTTCAGTTTAATCAAATTCATTTCTTTTACTGCGTATTAAACGTCATATTCTTGACGTAACGAAATTTCACGCGGGAATTTCAATGTAGCTTTTTTATTACTTAAAATCATTTTGCCCCGAATCATACTCAGAAAGTATTAATTTTATTTTGAGATTATGAATACTTTTATCTAGATTTCGTACATTCAAACAAGAAATAGTAATTTAAAAATTATCATCGAAAATTGATAAGTTAATTTTCCATAAATTATATGGAGTAAGTGAACATGGAATGTTTATCACTTTTAAGGTTAGAAATAATTGTAACTATCAAGTTTTCAATTTGATTTTCAAAATTTATCAACATATTTGTTAATCTACAAGAGTGATAAGTCGTAGTCATCCAATATAATCCATATATAGTAATTAAAAAGAAAACGGACAAAGTTAACCCATTTTGAGGTTAGAAAGATTTATAATAAATCATTATTCCTTGAAGTATGGTGCACAAATTTACATGAAAATTTTCAACACACTTGAAATCGTTCATTTATTAAATGAAAATACAAAACTAACCTAACGAATGAAAATACTTTTTGTTTTGAGGTTAGAAATCCCCCCCCCCCCCATTCGCACTTGTGGCGATCGTCGATGTCTCCGGGTTAAATGGTCGACAAAAAAAAAATAACAACGGTATTCTATGGGAATATAAACAATATATCGTTGCGAAAGCGTTGGGAAGTGGAGACAGGTATCGATTACAAAACTCAAACGTCGACCCTTTGAAAATTCACCGGAGCTGTCCTCCCCACGCGCGCCGTCTCTCGCAAGTGTACTCGTGATCGCGCGGTATGATCTTCACGTAGCGCGCACTCCTCGGTTAATCATTTTATTACATGGAAAGCGCCTTTATGTTCGGGCTTGTATATGATGCCGAGCGTTCTGGTGAAATATGCTTTTGGAAAATGGATATATCTCCCCGCTGGAGTACGTGATATCCACGGCGTATTTTATCGCACGTATTTTCGTTGTGAATACGTGGGAAAAATTGAGGTTAGAAAATCGTCTTCGATATTGAATTTTTATTCTATCCGACCGCCTAATGGAGATGCGCGCTTTTTCAGACGGACTCTCAATCGTATAATATCTACCGAATATCTAAAAATATGAACTCTTTTCACGCCGTCAATTACTTTGTACGTGTTCTTCTGCACATCACTGACGTCACATTCAAATTTACCGCCACGCGTAACGCTTATTCCAAAGTATTACGGCTATTTGTCTTTTTTTCAGCTATTTATTTTCTTTTCGAGTCAATAAATGAATAATTAAAATAAATGGGAAATTTGGGTGTACTATTTAACGATTATTCCGTTAAAAATAATGGTCAGGCGGGGAAGGGGTGGGGGAAGGCGTGGCTTCCGAGGAAAAATAGCATTATTAATCATTTCTTATTATTTTCAATCTCTCCCTCTGCTTTTCGTGCAGTGATAACAATTTTCTTAATCGGGCGATTTTCACCCCGCGGAAAAATTAAGCGTTAATTCTTAATTATTGTTGTTATTGTTATTATTCTTACTGTTACTGTTATTATTATTATTATTGTTATTATTATTAATATTATTATTATTGTTATCATTATTGTTATTATTATTACTATTAATGTTGTTATTATTGTTATTATTATTATTGTTGTTGTTATTATTGTTATTATTATTACTGTTACTGTTATTATTGTTGTTATTATTGTTATTATTATTTATATTACTGTTATTATTATTGTTATTATTATTATTGCTGTTATTATTGTTATTATTATTACTATTATTACTGTTATTATTATTGCCGTTATTACTTTGCGTGAAATAATTTTGTTTGCCGGCAATACTTTTTAGCTTTGAGCGAAATAATTATTTACTCGTACGAAAATCGATATGAAATTACACTTAATTGTTTCAGCCTACCCAAAGAATTCCGAAACTTTTCGAATTGATAAATGCAATTTATAAAGCTCGCGCGCGTTTTAAGGAGGATTGTTCCATTTGAATGATGCGGTTTAGGATAAGGGCTGAATTTTTTTTCCCCCTTTCTTTTTTAACTTATGCTAGAAGAAGAAGAAAAAAAAATCAAACAAACATGTAAAACGACCGGAGAAATTTGTTTTCGTTGAAAAAGAATATCTGATTCAAATGCAGCATTGCGTAAAAATACCCGTTCCTCTGACACAATGAAATAATATTTCTTTTGCTCGTGAATTCTTATATGGAAATGGCCATTTTTTTTCTAGCCTGATAAACATCATCCGTTTTTTTCTCCCTCCCCCTCCCCGAAAATGACTCCACAAAAAGAGTCTACTCTCAGCTATAACTCTCGATAACGGAACGAAACTTCTGTTCAGCTTTTTCAAGTGATTTATTAAAGTAAGTCGATTTTTTTTGTATCATTTTAAAAACAAATGAACATTGATAATTGTTGTCTGAGGTGAGTGTTACATCGGTGCTTTTGGATCGTTCAAAGTAATGATGAAAGTACGATACTTCAACGTCTGAATTAAACGTTGTAATATTTCTACTATTTATTGCAAAATGTTGCAATTTAAAATAATATTTTCTTGAGAGATTTTTAGATGATATAACGATAAATTATAAAATAATAATTATAATATTATGGAGTTTAATTATACCTAGGTTAAAATTTATATATGCGACATATATATGTCCATATATGCAATATATATGTGACCACACGTGGGATATACGCATATCCATACATGCAATATGTGCATGTCCATATATGCGACATACATGTGACCATACATGCGATATATACATGTCCATATATGCGACATATATTTGACCATACATGGGATATATGCGTCATATACGTGGTCATATATGTCACATATATGCTCATTTATGTGACATGCGTGCCCATATATGTTACGTATATGTGTCCATATATAAGACATATGGGTGCCCATATATGCTATATGCACATGGTCATATATGCGATATATGTTCTTCCATATATGCGACACATGTGTGGCCATACATGAGATAAATACGTGTGCATATATGCGACATACATGCTCATATATGTGACATATATATACTCACATATACCTGCTAATATATGTTACATATATCTGTCCATATATATGGTAATGTTATAATAAAAAATTAGATATATAATAGGCCTTGCCTTATCGTTACGTTAAAGTAAATTTGTAATTTACACATGTTACTTCAAGGTTAATAATACTTTTCCACTATTTCGTAAATAAATTTAATTACCATTATTTCTCTCCCCAGCAAGATTTATACGTCGAAATTCTATAAATTCACACCAAAGTGTTGATACATATATTTTCAGAGGTGCTTTTTACCTTTTACTATCTAAACCAAATATATAAACTAAGTCGCGGCGAGAGCAAAAACATCGGTTTGATTTACGCGCCGAAAAGCAACCGAAAGGACGCAAAGAAAAGTGTCACTATTGCGATAAAAAGAAACGTCCAGATAACGCCGGCCCCCTTGACAAAGCATTCTTTTTTTTTCCCGCCAAAATTTCGTTTCGTTGCGCGGCAAAATCGATATCGCACGAGAAACGGGGCATTTAAAGGGACACCGCTTTCGAGGGAGAGAAAAAAGAATTTATGCAATCATCTTGATGGCCTATTACGGGTATAATTGAAACACGACGTTATAATTAATCCGAAACGCTATTATCAAAACAAACATTTGACGAACGGCTTTTTCGATCATTCTCGTCCCGCGCTTTTTTTTGCCACGCTCGACGTCGAGCGGCGTATCAAAGAAAAATGTTATAACGTCAAAAAGATCAAGCGTCTTGGCGTCTGACGCGCGCGACCTTGCGGTTGATTGTTTCGTGCGCTATCAAGTATTTATTAAAGCTCGTTGACGTTGAAAAAAAGGCGAATAAAGGATTACGATAAGTTTCACAAAGCAATAAATAAGTAAATAAAGCGAACGGGGCAAAAATTTGCGACGATTTAAGTCGAATTTTTGGCGATATAATGCAGAGAAAGGTATAACGAATCGCTGCGCGGTAGGCGTGGCTAAGTGTCCACGCCCTACCAATCGCGAGACCGAATGGCACAAAATTATGGTCTGGAGCATTTTGGCTGATGCAGTATTTTCTGAAACATGTTAATTGATCTTAAAAAAAATACTTTGTCTCTTTCTCGTTATCAAGATGATCGGTAAAACGGGATTAGTATCTCGAAGAAAATTTCGAAGTTTCGTTGTTTGTGTTATTTAAATATTAATAAAAATTGTCCAAAAGGAATTTCATTTGGCTGGAAATAACGATTTAAGTACGAGATGAAAGTGGTAGTATATAACGTCACAATACCGTCAGGTGGAGGCGTGTCGTTTAGAGTCACGCCCACTTTCATCAACATGCTGTTAACTAAAGCAGACAGTGGCGGGACATTTAAAAATCTTCCTTAAAAAAGAGGAAACGCATCTCCCAAGTCAACTGACGGCAAAAAGTTGATTTGAAATTCGTACGGCGGACGATTTAATTGCAAAAAGAAATTCAATCGAGAGTGATATCGATCGCGACATTCCACTGAGACTTTTGGCCGCGTCTCGTTGCAAAGCTTTTTAGTTAAGTAAGAGTCCTCTCAGTACAAGCATGTAACCTGATCAGGTAGTCTTGCTCTCGTATATATCTTGTATACGAGACTGTCGTGTTTATTTTCTTTTTCTTCTTGAATTTGATTACTTTTTTATACGATTTATGCCAATTAACGTGTAGCAACAAGGACACTTAACCGTTAAATTGAACACCTGAAATTGAAGTATTCAATAATTTCAAAATTATTCAAAACGAATTTTATATTACGAAAACAAATAGTTTTTGCGTTACTGAATCTAACCTCAAAATCAACCAATGAGTCCTAATTATATTAAAGTTTAAATTAATATTTAATTTTAGCAAAATTATTTATCAATTGGTTTGTTACTCCATAAAGTTGTGCCTTCGATAGGAATTTCCCCTTAAGAGGAGGTTAAAGCGTTTAACAAATGGGGGCGGTAAAGTAGAAAATTGTATTAACTGTTATTTATAAAAAATTATTCAATGCTGAACAGTTATTAATAGTTTTCAATAGTTGTTAACAGTTATTAATAGATTTTGTCATCTGTTATTATCTACATTAATTCCAATCTACATTACCGACATTATCCAATATCATTCATTTTGTTTCTTATTTAAAAAAAAATACACCAGAGCGCGATTTGTTCACATTAGTAGAATAAACCTTTCAAATATTATCGAAATCTCTTCATAACTAACAAAGTATTTCCGTTTCCAGTTTGCGAAGTGGTGATTTCTCCTTTGACATCCTCCTAACTTAAAATGATCGCCGCCATAAAGGCTGACAAACTGAAGTTGTCCACGGAACCTAAAATCCCTTAAGTACCGTGGAATCTTCCGCAAATTAAATCTGAATTTCGATTCGTAATACGTTCAATTTACTAATTTAATCTGAGACGCGCGTTTTCGGTCGGTACCGTCGCGACGAAAATGTTGGCAACATTTTGACTGTTTGGAAGCGGACTACTCGAAGCCAAAGTTTCCGTCCAATTGATTCGACGCTAATTTAAGCCACAATATCAAACTAATGTTAACTTTGCCCCCCCCCCCTCAAAATAAGCGCGGCACAAATTGAAAGCGAAATCTTTTGAGCGCCCACAAATTCGGGTCATTTGTTTCGCGCCGAAACTAATTCAAGTTTGCCACCGGATTGTCCCGCAAGTTTTGATTTAATATCAATCACAATGTCCTCGCCAAGCTGTTTATATTTGCCCGGGGTAGGGGAGGGGGGATGCCTCCCGTTGCGTCAATTTTATCCGTACTTTGACAGTTGTACACGCGCCTTAACTTGACACCGGGGCTTGGAATGAAATACGCAAATAAAAATGGGCTCCTCGCGGAAGGACACGGCGTGCCGGACTGCCGGCGTCAATTTGGTCTTGTAATTTCCGTTAAATCATGCACGGTCTACGGGTGGGAGCGAGAGAGTTTGGCGCGCTCTCAAAGAAGCTCATTGATTGACGTCGGCACTCGGCTCGGCGCATCGATCGTCGTCGTGCGATACCGCGCAGCTCCCTCCGACGCGCTTCTAATATGAATAATAATGCGACTAGTTAATCCCAATTAAGAATCCCAGCTGTTTAGTGCGCGATCCCTGTTTATGATACGCGCGGGTGCCGACCTCAAGCAGAATTTCTAATCGGCCGTACGTCGGGTCCTACGCGACGAAAAAAGATTAATAAAAATGACTGACATTGATAGTAGACTGGATGGCACTGAAAAACGAAACGTTTTGGAAATACAAAATGGTAAACAAACTTTGTTTTTGTTTGGTATTTACATCCACTCTTCTGTCCTTTGGATGTAAATAAACAATATTATGGTTTTTGTTTGGTATTTACATCCATTCTTCTGTCCTTTGGATGTAAATAAACAATATTATTGTTTTCATTTCGTTAATTTGACCGTTTTCGAAATTTAATATTGATCATAATACAAAAATGGTTGTGAAGAGAGAAATTCTATATAATACAGTTTATTATAATCAGCTTTACGTTAAATATTGCAAACAAAACTGGTAATTCATTGTTCCTACTATTCTCTCGTTGATTTTAAACAGCGCTCCTCTCGTTAACATTAGAATAGTCCGCTCGAAATTATTGACGTATCATTACTTCATTTCTCTCTAGTTAATGTATTAGCAGAGTATGTACTAAAACAGAATGTTACTTCTGTAAAATGTTAATTTCCAGAAATCTGTTTGAAGCTTGAAATCACGTTAAAAAAATATGAAAAAAACTTTTAATTAGTGCAAATTTTTTTGATTGTTATACTATTTATTATTGTCCAAAGCCGTTAACTGAACGCTTTAAAAGTAAAACAAAGGAAAATATATTTAAATTAAAAAATTAATTAATTAATTTAATTAATCAATATTATTTGAGCCTTTGCCATTTTCTCTTATCAATTTCAAAGGATTCATTATAATAAAAACCATTACAATACTATTTAATATCATACTCCTTTATATACTCATAAAAAAGTAAGGGTTGAAAACATTTAGTGATAACTTCTACTATTAATAATAGTAAAAATGATAACCGTAGGATGGCATTGAACAATGAAACGTTTTCAAAAAGCAAGATATAAACAAACTTTGTTTTTGTTTTGTGTTTACGTCCATTTTTATGACCTTTGGATGTAAGAAAACAACATTATTGTTTTTGTTTTGTATTTACGTCGATTTTTGTGACTTTTGGATGTAAACAAACAATATTATTGTTTTTGTTTTGTATTTACGTCCATTTTTATGACCTTTGGATGTAAGCAAACAATATTATTGTTTTTGTTTCGTTAATTTGGCCTTCCAAATATTTCCAAATGTTGCTTTTTCTTATTAAATTAAAAGAAAAACGTTTCACTCTTCAGTTCCATACCATAGGAGCTACTTCTTTTATATTTGAATCGAAAAAGGTACTGGGATGATGTTTAAATTTTACTACTTTTTATAGCAATGTCCTTGTTTTACCAACACGTAATTGGTATAAAAAACTGGTAATTAATGGTATTCCTTTATACTCGCGGTATTGATAGCGTGGTAATTTGTAAACTAGCATTATCGAGCGCGGCTATTATCGCAGGTATAACGATTTTTAATTTCAATACCACTTACGTGCCGAATGATCAAAAATTAATAACGTCCCCTGGGAGAGGGTCAATTAAGTATGAACTTTATTTACTATTGTCCGCGCTTGACCGCAACTAACGAGAATGACAAATAATTATAGCTAGATATGGCACCACAATAGATACATTATGACGGTCTCTATTTTCAGTTTAATTAGTTTGCGGTTTCCGTTCCGTGACATGTTCAAGTCGATGCGTGAGGCGCGTGCAAGTGCAAGAATCCAGTTAATCCTGTCGCTTCGACATTTCATTAAGATGATGGACTACTTTTAACGATTAAAAAAATCGATCGACCCCCTTTAATGGATTATCGATTCGGCCGATAAAATCGGGGCAATAATAAAATTTTGTGGCGCAATTATAAGCCTAACCTTGACTTCGGTGTTAATTACACGGAAATTGTCGCATTTTCATTGGGTAATGGAGAGAAGGAAGTTGGCCGAAGTGGAATGGCGCAGGATATTGAATTTCGTGCATTTTGGCGGCAACGATTAGCATTGCGAGCCGACGAGACTTTTCCAACCGGCCGTAACGTCTCTTTCTTAATGTTACTTAAAACGTTACGTTGATAAAAAAATATAGGCAAACAAAAAGCTGGTGTTAATGGCACTTTAATATATGGACAGGATTGAATTTATTTTCCTTAAATATGTTATGAAGCTGTGGTACATTTTATTATAACTTGGGGATTTATCATAGAGCAAGATATGATGTAATTTAAAAGAGTATTAGAAAAGAATGGTGGTATTTGACATAAATGTATGGTGGTTACTAGTAAACGTAAGTTTAGTTTAGACATTTAGATCATATGTTTAATATTAAACTGGATGGAACAGACATTTAATTTGTTTGTTACAAGTATGTCAATGTTTGATCTCACTATACATATGGTCACATTCAATATATGTATGGCTGTAATAAACGAATGATGCTAATCTTACTGGTATGATTTATGGGATTATTTCCAATTTTTGGTCATTGGTGGATGATAATTAGTTACTGATAATTGACAACTCGCAATTGGTAATAAGACATTGGTGGATGGTGATTGGTAACTGGTAATTGGTGGCAGGGAATTGGTAAGTGATAATTGATGGTTGGTAATTGGTGGTTAGATAATGGTGGATGATAATTGGTGGTTGGTTAATGGTGGATGATGATTGGTGATTCGTAATTGGCGACTGGTAATTGGCAACTGGTAGTTGGTGGCTCATATTTGGTGATTTGTAATAGGTGGCTGGTAATTGGTGGATGATGATTGATGATTCGTAATTGGTGACTAGTAATTGGTGACTGATAATTGATGGTTGGTAATTGGTGGCTGTCAGTTGGTGGTTAGATGTTGGTGGTTAGATAATGGTGGATGATGATTGGTGATTCGTAATTGGTGGCTGATATTTGATGACTTATAATAGGTGGCTGGTAATTGGTGGATGATGATTGATGATTCGTAATTGGTGACTAGTAATTGCTGGCTAGTCATTGGCAGTTTGTAATTGGTAGATGGTATTTGGTGGATGGTGATTGGTGACTCATAATTGCTGACTGATATTTGGTGGCTGTTAATTGGTGGCTGGTAATTGGTGGCTGATAAATGGTGACTTGTAATTGGTGACTGGTAATTGATAACTGATCATTGATGGCTGGAGATTGGAGAACATACTCTATACTTTATGATAATAAAATCATATATATGTACCAAAAATTATAACTTAACCTATAACACTTATTCAGCGTTAGACTAATTCTTACTATACTGTGTTAGGACTTTGTAAATTAGAATAATTTATCGTGCACTACAAATTATAACTCACAAAGTTTAAAAAAAATATATATCATCTTGACCCATTTTAAACCTACATCAATTAATGAATAATGTTTGAAATGTTTTCTTAATATCCAGTTTTTTTAAATTGGATTAAATTAAATTATAATTATAATCTCCAGTTAATGAAAAATAGCACACATCGTGAAATAAATTTGCATTGATTTCACGCGCAAATGGTTAGATTACACGAATTATTTGAAGCTTCCTATGCTGCTATTCGAATACAAATACTCGTTTGTAAGAATTAAAAAAACATAATACTGTTGGTTTGGATAGAATATTTGTTGGACAATAATAACTACCTTCTTTGAAGTCGCAGTTTTTCTTTTTTTTTTTTTTATATAAATTATTCATTGCATGCTCACAATCAAATTGAATCGCGAGTCGTTCTTTTTGTTGTCACAATTGCAAGCGGGGGTGGGGTTGGGGAAATTGGTTAATATTAAAAAAACGTTACTTCAGTTCCTTTTTCGTTTAATTTACGCGAAGTTGCAATTTGAATATTCCGTTCTCATTCAAGCGCGATCGTTAAAAAAAAGCTAATAAATTTCCTCAACTAATAAGAACCTTTACTAGAAGCTGCACTTAATTAATTCATTAAGGTGTAACATTTTGGTCGAACAAAATATAGCTTTTAGCAGGAGCGCTTTATTAAAATGTTTTTGTGAATTGTGAAATAAAATTTAATAAATTTCGATGACGTTAATTGGCAGGAAAATTGCTTCTTGCGGTACGTGTACTTGCCATTGTGTCCCATTTAATACAGCGTTTTCATCGGTACATAATTGTAAATAAACTTCGAGCTTGGGTTACATTAACGAACTGCTTATGAACTTCATTTATGAATAAATAATATTATTCCAAACAATTACTCGAAACATAACACGTGTCAGAGATGTTATGGTAATTAACAGGTTATGGGCCCATACACCAGTTTCCGGATTATGAGTACTTAACTTGTTAATGGGACTATATATTGAAGATATTCGAGTTATGAGTGACCATTAATTGTCAGTCTGTGCACTAACAATGAAAAATTAAAAATTATTAACGCCATATGTATTAATACGTACAGCATTTGGAAATATATATGTATACAAAACAAAAATATCTTTTTAATGGTAGATAAAGATAACATCGACAAAACTTATGTACAGTGCATACTTCAAAATCACATTTCATTGTACGTCTAATATGGTACGTACCAATGAGTGCTTCATTGGAAAAGGTGGTAGAAAACGCGGAGTAAGTTGTTATCAATTACAGATTTTCACTCGTTTTTGAGTTGAATAACATTTTCCATAAGTTAAGAACAGAATGGTTCTTTTCCTTTTTGTATTAAAATATAGTAATTCCGGTAAAATAGACGAGATTCGCATCTTCGGAAATTTAAGTTCGAGTTGATAATTTAAAGTGAATCCAACGTATTTTGTTTAGATATTTTTAGACATTAAGTTTTATAGTGTACAATTTTTTTGAGTATAGAAGCTACTGGATTGGGATATAAGTGCAGGGAGTTCAGAACAGAGAGTTATTTGTAGTGAGTTGTTTTCAGTGAGTTGTATAAAGTTAGTTGTTTTCAGTGAGTTGTGGTACAGTGAGTTGTGTGCAGTGAATTGTTTTGAGTGAGTTATGGTACAGTAAGTTGTGTGCAGTGAGTTGTTTTCAATGAGCTGTATAAAATTAGTTGTTTTCAATGAGTTGTTTTCAGTGAGTAATGGTACCGTGAGTTGTGTGCAGTGAATTGTTTTGAGTGAGTTATGGTACAGTAAGTTATGTGCAGTTAGTTGTCTTCAGTAAGGTTTATACAGTGAGTTGTTTTCAGTGAGTTGTGGTACAGTGAGTTGTGTGCAGTGATTTGTTTTCAATGAGAAGTGGTACTGTGAGTTGTGTGCAGTGAATTGTTTTGAGTGAGTTATGGTACAGTAAGTTGTGTGCAGTGAGTTGTTTTCAATGAGCTGTATAAAATTAATTGTTTTCAATGAGTTGTTTTCAGTGAGTAATGGTACCGTGAGTTGTATGCAGTGAATTGTTTTGAGTGAGTTATGGTACAGTAAGTTATGTGCAGTTAGTTGTCTTCAGTAAGGTGTATACAGTGAGTTGTTTTCAGTGAGTTGTGGTACAGTGAGTTGTGTGCAGTGAGTTGTTTTCAATGAGTAGTGGTACTGTGAGTTGTGTGCAGTGAATTGTTTTGAGTGAGTTATGGTATAGTAAGTTATGTGCAGTTAGTTGTCTTCAGTAAGGTGTATACAGTAAGTTGTTTTCAGTGAGTTGTTTTCAGTGAGTTGTGTACAGTGAGTGGTTTTCAGTGAGTTGTTTTCAGTAAGTTATATACAGTGAGTTGTTTTCAGTGAGCTGTGCACAGTGAGTGATTGAAACACAACAAATATTTAACGTGAATGGTGCAAGAACAATCGCAACGACACGAGGTGAGGTGAAGTATTGGTGGGGTCACATCTTACCCCTAATCTCCTTATTCGTGACTTGATCCGGTCGGAAGCTGGCGATTTCATTGCGGTCGCCGATCGTGAAATATATGTTGGTGAATTCATCGTCGGCGTCCTGTTGCTCGGTGCCATTGCTGGTCTCGTGTTCCCTCGTTTCGTGATCCATGGCCGGCGTTTTAGTCTCCGGTTGGTCGTCCTAAGTTCTGGCCCGACGCGGGTCGTCGCACGTAGCTGATGCTGAGGAGGGTGGCCTGGCCTGACTAAGGGACGATCTTGTCGAAGGGGATGCCGGGTGACGCAGTGACGCTCTCCCTTTGTTGGGTTCATCGTCGCATCGGCACTTTGGCATCTCCGTCGCATCCGACGAGCCCGCGCCCTGAGACGACCTGCGATTCCAGCGGTGACCCAGACAAAGCAACTTTCGACAACCCGCTTTCGCAAACCATCGTGGCCGACATTCCGACGATGTTGACCCACCGGACGTTTTCGCGGTTCATCCTAAAAAATTGTTTCAATTTCAATCATTAGGGATGGGACAAGCGTGGGACAGAGTACGATTCTTTTCTTTTTTTTTTTTTTGCAAATTCTCGATTAAGCGGACAGGAAACTGTTTTTGGGATTGTTTTTTTTTGGGGAGAAGTGTTATCAAAGCATTGGTAATTATTATTATTATTTGGCGTATTCGTGTGTGGATGAAACATAATAATTATGGGAACTATATTATGGTACTGAAAAAAAACGTTCTTGAAATACAAAATGTAAACAAACTTTGTTTTTGTTTACTATTTACATCCATTTTTATGTCCTTTGGATGTAAATAAGCAGTATTATTGTTTTTGTTTCATTAATTTAACCTTGAAAATATTTATAAACATTGATCTTTTATAGGTTCAATTTTAAACATGTTTTAGTTTTCGGTTCCATGACTTTAATAATTAGAAGTACTATAAAAATATCTTAATCTGTTTTTTGTTTTTTTTTTCTCCTGTTACAATAGCGGAAAACAATCTGTTTCGAGGGCACAAATCGTTTTAAATCATTTAACAGAAAAAAAAGGAAATAAATATCCCGTTAACTGTTTGGCAAAAGATTTGTGTGAATTTTAACGGCGGGTTTGGAAAACATAAACAACAATGAAATAAAACATTGACAGCAAAAATAGTTCCTTTGGAACTTTAAGAATATATTTATTTAAAATAACAAAGGAACAAGTTCCAGAGGGCGTTATTAATCATTAATTTATTAATTAATCATTAGTTCCGTTGCCATTAACTTATTAGTAAAAGTTGCATGGTGTTCAAAAATGGTTTTCAAAATACAAACTGTAAACAAACCTTGTTTTTGTTTTGTATTTACATCCATCTTTAAGGTCTTTGGATGTAAACAAATAATATTATTGTTTTTAATTTGACCTATCGGATGTTTACAAACATAATTTTGATGTGCTCAATTTTAAAAACATTTTTTTAGTGGAAATAATTCGCGGAAAAGTCCCAATTTTACCAATTTTTCAGCGTTTTTCAGCATTTTTCAGCAGTCTTTTCCAGAAGAGTCATTCTTCCGTTCCATAAAAGTGGCTTAACTTTTAAAATCCAACTCGAGTCAATAATTTGTTTGTCTCAGTAAAAGGGAATTGCTCGATTAAGCGGTCTTTAAACTGGATCTAAGCTTTTTTAGGAGCTTTCACCGGGAAAACGGGGCGGGGGGGGGGTATAAAAAAGGCATTTTTAAATGTTCACCGGCGACTACTCTCTTTCGCCGAAAGATTTGTCACCGCGGTAAATGCGGCCGTATTTCGCAAGGCCAACCATTTACATCGATGTAATTTGCTCGGGTCTACGGGGCCAGAGACTGCATCTCCGGGCGGTAAAGCACGGCAGTATCATTCGCGAACGTTAACTCGATTAGCTATAACTGGTACTAAGAAGAAGACCATTAACAAGTTCTGGCAACCGATTACCCGCGGATCATTGACGTTGACGCTAAAACAAATGTCATGCCGTATAACTGCCGCGCTGACTTGATTTACCTCCGAGGGCACGAAACTTGCGACTTGATTACGGACACAGCCAACTGGCGTAGCCGAACATTTCAATTTCTAATGCGGGGTTATTGCTACCATTAGAGTCAAAAGGCTAAATAGCCTCGCAAATTAGTTTTAGCTATTGTCATAGGTTGTTGGACAGCGGAACAGATGGAGTATATTTCACGCTCAAACGTATCGGTATTGCTCGATTCTTTCGCGTCCTACAGAGTTGTAAATATAATTATGTATATTGTGTAGCAGGAGGTGCAAACAATGAGTAAACTTTTTTATGCCGATTTCAGCGCCATCTGAAGTTGGTATCAACGAACTAATTGACATAGTGGCAAATTTAAATGTATTTAAAAATAAAATGAATTGACATTGTTTCATAATAGTTAACAATATTGATAAATATTTTTTAAACCAAACTAAATATATGTAGATTGGTTTACTTAACTCCTAATAAATGATCACTGATAAGAGCGCCACCTAAAGTTGGTACCAGCGAATTACCATATTTTTGTAGCAGATTTTAATGGAAGTTTAACCACATTGTTATGTAGGAAAGTTTTAACAAATTGAAATTATTTATATCAGAACACTGCATTAGAACTATTTAGCATAATCACAATAAATTCTATAATTAAATTTTCTTATTAGAATCGAATAAATCGTTTCATTTTCACTTGTCATTCGTATTTCGCGCGGATGCGCGCGCGTACTTAGCGCTACGTCTGCAACTTCACGCCGTGCCGCTTTTTTCTAATAGATTAGACCCTACCTGAATTTTTTGCGAAATATTTGGAAATATAAACGGAGTAATAATAACGCGATTAATTTCCACTCAACGGTTCAATTTCAAAACGTAAAAAAAAGAAAGGAAAAAAAGGGGGCGGGGGGGGATAAAATCCCGCGACAAACGTTGTCATAGTGACATTGGATTTATTACGGCGATAACACAATTCATCGAAATATGTCAATTCCTCAAAGCTTTGCAGCGGCTCGATAATTGGTCCGATGCTTCAGCTCCTATTTGTTTCGTTACGCATCCATTTAGAATTGATTATCCCATAATCGATACGCACGCCAAATCAGCGCAAATAAGCTCCCCCCCCCCCCCCCCCCCGGCTTCGTTGCGATTATTTTTGCCGAGCGATATTTAACGCCGTTTTCGCGTGTAAACGCCAAATTTCGGGTTAAATTAAATTGAGATGCGCGCGCCAGTTGGCGCGAACATTTCGACCGATTGTTTGCTCATTGCCGATGTATTTTCCGCATTGAATTTCGCGTTTTAAATTCGCCCGAGTTTCACCGTCCGGGGACTCTCGGCGCGCACGTCTGATACATCGATTGACGTTATAACGCAATTTCTACGGTGACGTTGTGAAATGTTTGCGTCCACGGCACGAAATTATTATAAAATTCACCCCCCCCCCCCCCCCCCCCC